>BJKM01000648.1:0-292500 GCA_015082035.1 Chaenogobius annularis
TTTTAGGTTCGTGGATTTGAATGGACAATGATCTAATTTTACTGGCCTCACGCTAATTTACATGCATTAATCAAACAAATAATGCAATTACACATCTGGATTTTCTCTCTGGAAAGGTAATTCCTAACTCATAAGATGCGCGGCAATAACACTAAATTGAAGTGAAATACTCTATTATTTATGATTGATCGTTTTCTATTTAGATTCATTAATTTTGCAATTCATAAGATAAAGGATAAGCTTTATTTGTCCCACAATGGGGAATTGCCACTGTGTGCAACGCACAGTTCAGTGAGGCATCTAAACGATCTAACACAATGTACCAGCTAAAGCAAAATAATTAACCTTATATTATTAGTCATCAGATAAACAATAATAGTGAAACTTTACGCTAATGACACATTAAAAGCGAGAAAATCCAATAAACCCTTTTCTAAAATGTTATTATTAATGCGTTAAAGAATATGCTCTTGCAATTAATAAAAGCCAAGAAACATACAAAGTACAAAGTTAATAATCTATATTAGTCCATAGATTTATTAATAGTTTATTTATTTCACACTAAATCCGGTCAAATCTAATTGTATTGCAAAACTTATTGATAGAAAAGTTCCCTACTTAGAGTAAGAATATTTATACAGATAGAACATTGAGCCACAAAATAGCACTGTATGAGCTATAATTGCATGAATGGGCGAAAAGTAAATTTTGTCATTATGTGATGCAACAATGAACAGGGAGAAAACATAGCTATTGGCAACAGTTTCACAGATAAACAAACTGGGTACAACATCATTCTTTCAATTCTAAAGATTTGAAAGGGCGCGACAGAACTGGAACAAAACAGGACTTATTTAGTGGGAAAATGCGCACCCGTGTCAAAGTAGAAGCAAAACATTTTCAAACAAAAGAAGGCACCAGCATGCAACCAAAGGAGTGCGGGGAAAATGCCAGGTTCCAAGGGGTGACAGGCAGCTTCTTGAGCTTCCTTAATAATATTCGTTCATGTTGAAGATGGGCTATCTCCATGGTGTCCGTGGTGTTTTCTGTTAGTGGAATAATGATGGATGATTGATAAGTTGTCGCGTCCCAAAATTCCATCTCAGAGTGCGGGCGTGACAGACCGGTTCAGCCGCCAGCGTATCCACCAGCGGTAAATAGGATTCGTGAAGGCTGTTCTGGCATCGGGGTTAGCGGCTGACTAGGGTGACACCAGCCCGGCGCGACTTTTGTACTTATCTGTGCTCTTCTGTCAAATGACCTCAAGTCCACCTTTCCATCACGTCCTTCCTAGCTTTTGTGAGAGAGGTTTGGGAACTGCAACAATGTGTGGAGGGAAGTTTGATTGTTAGAAGCACAGGCGAGAGGAATGCTAAAGAAAAATTTAATTGTGTATAGGATGGCTCTTTTGTTTTTGAGTTTTAAGTTCCGGCTTTAGTGCTTGGCTGATTGGTGTCTATTTAGGCATTCCATACTTCGTTTGGGTCTGATTTGAGTCTTTGGTGTAGATTTTGTCTAGTGCCTGTTTTCAATGGAGCCCTCGTTCATGGGTCTGGTCAGTCAGGTTTAACTCCAGTTTAAGTCCCAGTTTGGTCCCAGTTTGAATGTGGTGCATGTGGCAAGGTTTGAACAAATCGTTAGTCTGTTTTTGTTCTGGTTAGGTTTCTTGGTTTTAGTCAAGATTTCATCTAAGTTTTTGTCCTGTTAATCATAGTAGCTTACACTTGCCACACCAGAAATTTGGACTAAAACTGTGACTTTTAACCACTAGAACTTGGACTAGACCGGAGGAAACTAAACCGGATTACAAAATTACCGAACAAGTCCTTTTGTATATCAGGTGACTTAACTAGATGCACCAGGACAAAAAAGGACAAGTTGAATCATGTCTCTTAGATTTGGCCTCATGCTTGTACAAATGTTATGTCCCGGTTAAATCTGGATTGGTCTACTTTAGCACTGTTTTGCCTTGCCTTACACTCGTTTTAGTTTCATTTCAATTTTTGTTTAGTTTCCTCAAAGGGTAACTGTGGAAACTTCTAGTATGAGGGAATAATTTATGTGTATTATTCATTACGTTGTTTGTTTGTTTTGTCTATGTGTGTGGATATATTAGCCTCAGTCTGAATGTTGCGAGAGAACTTGTGTGAGATGCTATTCATTTCTGGTCAGTGTCCTCTGGAAATTTAATTGATCATTATTTTAATGTTCGGCTGTGGGCGTGAAGTATCTCAAGTGTTTTATGCTAAATTAACAAACTGTTCGAGTTTGATTTCTGTTCTTCTAACTATCCTCTCGACATTCTCCTGCATGGCCTAATACTGAGAGTGAATCGAAACTGGAGTGAAGGAGGAAGGAACAAAATCAAATCATTACAGAGCAACCAAGATTTCTATTTGTAAGACGGATCACAAATTGTAAATTCTTTCCCACCCAAACTATCTAGACTAAAACTAATGAATTAAGTCAGAACAAATGCATTTTTAATAGATTTAATGCAGGAGCATAACACAGTGTATTGAGTGATAAGTAGTAAATAGCAAATCTGCCTATAAATGTACAGCCAGTTTCGGGCAGAGAAAGAAAAAAACATGTCAATGATTTTTATGTTTTATATCATAGCAAGAGCAATGAAAATGACAAGAAAGAATATGCCACAACTTAGTAGATCTTCTAGCTCATGTCGAAATAGGGAAGTCTAATGCAACAATATAATCCTCCACGGTTACTGTAGGTGCTCCTTTTTCCAAACCAATTGCGGAAGATATGAGAGAGGTCTAAGAAAAAATGGCTCTGCGGTCAACAGGTGTTACCCCAGTGGCATTAACGGATGGGTTCAAAGACATGAGGACACCATTTTGATAGAGGGATGATAACAGAATGCCAGGGTTTTTAGCGTTAACATATCCGCACAGGTGAAGGCTATAGGGTTATGCAGGAAAACATCAGCTGGAGAGGTACTTAAAGAAGCATTGATTCATTCATTTATTTATGCATTTGTCTGCTCTATATTTATACGCTAAAGTTTTGAAGCATTTTTCACTGCAAGTATTTGGACGCTAAAAATGACTTATAAAAGAAGTCAGCTGACGTCCCAGATTGAAAAATCGTGTGGAAGTGAAAACTGGGATATTTGAAGCACTGGCAATCTTGAATGCAGAGAGAATAGAAATGGCTCAAACATGAATTTGCAAAACTTTGAATGGAAAATGAGAAGGAAAAGACAATTGTACATGGTTTAAAGCTCAATTCTTGCATAAGTAGTGGCCATTAAAAATTGTGTCTTTTAGCTTCAATTATCATTAAATATTTTGGCGCAAAGGTGACGGTATGTTCACCATGATGTGTGTTCGTCCACGAGAGCGATTACGTCAGTTTACTATGGCAACTTGTGCAAGCTACACTTCATAATTTGCACTGTTTTGTTGCAGTCCTTTAACGAGTGTGTCCATGAAATTGTAGCACAACAGAAAAGCCTCAAAGCAAGTAAGTCCAACGAGAGTCTCTAAAAACCACTAAAGCAAATCATTAGTCAGATATTAAAGGCAAATGAGAATAAATATAATAGATATTTAACATTTTAAGTGTCAATGTCATTTCATTTGCATTACTGGTTCCCAGGTTATCTGTTTGTAAACTTGTCTCTCTTGCCTTTTAATTAAGCTCTATACTCATTTCAGTAATCACATTTGACTTGAAGATGCACAAAGTAACTGTCTTGATGCTGCTTTGGTATGCAATGGAAATAGATCGTTTAATGCTATAGACGACTGAGGACCATTTTGTCTAGAAATAATAAAAGCAAGTCAGGCAAACCGTGTGGTTAAAATAATTCTACTACGGAGTATGTGAGTCTGTAATAAGGCAACGCTCCCCACAAAACCTGCGGCTGCCCAAATAGAGATCTTCAAGCTTGCGAGTGGTGGGTTCGGTGTCGATGAAGCGTATTCGTCTACAGTTATGCACACGTTTTTTTTTGTTCGGCTTCCAACATGTGTCCTGGGGCAGCCGCGTGTGGGGACAGTGCTGCTGTAAAACCTTTATACACATCACTGTCATCTTCCATTTTGTCCTGGGCTGAGTTTGGGTATTGATCGATGCCGCACTTCAGCTGGTTTCTCCTATGTCTGTAAGACTTATTTGTTATGTGCGCTCTAAACCACAGACAATTTTGCACATTATCTCAGTAGACAATCAAGCTTTACAAACAAACAATTTACAGAAAGTTATGTTGGCTTGTTAATGTCTTGTGATGATTGATAGAGGTTGGCAATTTGAATGCCAAAAATCTGCTTGGTTTGACTGGTATTTCTGAACACAATAGTATAGTACTTGACCGGGTTATAATAGTAAAAACAACCAAGCAAGAAGATATTAGCACTACTCAATCATCAAAAGACATTTAACAAGCACTACGTCCTCTTGTAATTGTTTGTTTGTAAAGCTGAATGTTACTGGAAGGATTAATGTGCATTGTCTGGGTTTAGACGCGCACATAAAAAGTCTTGACAAACATTAGGAGAGAGTGAAGTGGGTCGATCAAGTACATAACTCAGCCCAGGACAAATGGAAGATGAGTGATGGTGTTGAGGTTTTACAGCAGCTATTGTCCCCGACACGCGGCTGCCCATGGCTTTCTGTGGGAGCAAGCTGTGTCATGGAACTGTGAGATGAGCTTTGGGCAAGCCGAACCCACAACTGCAGTCTGGTGAAGATTTTCGTCTATTTGGGCAGTTTTGTGGAGCGTTGCCTTTAATTAACAGATACATCTCGTAGTACGAATTATTTAACACACTCGTGTGTTTTGCCTGCTTGCTTATTATTTCTAGACAGAGAATGGTCCTCAGTATAGCATTAAAGCGATCTATTCCATTGCCATAAATGTCAGCACTCAAGACAGTTACTTGAGGTCAAATTGATTCTGAACATGAAGTTGAGCTTAATTAAAAGGCAAGAGAGAACAAGTTAAAGACCGATAACTGGTGAAACCAGTAATGGGCTAAATGAAATGACAGAGCACTTTAAAATGTTAATATCATATTATGATTATTATTCATTTGCCTGTTAATACTCGGTTGACTAGAATCAGATGCCTTTAGTTGTGGAGAGAGACTCTCTTTGACGTGCTGCTTTTGTGAGGCTTTCTGTTGTGCTACAATTTAGACACACTCGTTCAAAGGATGCAACAAAGCAGTGCTGAAATAGTTGAGTGTAGCTGCACAGTGCATAGTGAACTGTAACGTAAATTGCGTTGTTTGGACTGAAACACACCCTATCCATGGTTAACATAGCCGTATCCTTTGGTCCATATTTAATGATAATGAAGCTAAAAGAACAAATTTTAATGTATGATGCAAAATTGAGCTTTGGTAAGCATGTTACATTATTGTTGTTTCCTTCTCTATTTTTCCCCATTTACAGTTGTTTGGCTAAATGCATTGTTTGAGCCATTTGTTTATTCTCCTGATCGGTAAGATGCAAGTGCTTTTCAATATCAGTTTTACTTTTCCTACAGTTTTCTAATCTGTGTATCGTCAGCTGACTTCGTTTTATTAAGTCATATTTAGGTCAATTGTATTGCAAGTGAAATGTTCAAAAACTTAGCGTAAAAATATACTTGAGCAGACAATGCATAAATATTAAATGAATGAATCAATTTCTTTTGTTGTATAGTACGGTCTCCAGTTGATGTTGCCGATAATCTCTCAGTGCTTTCACTGTGCTTGGTATATTGTTAAGTCTAAAAACCTGGCATTCTGTATCATCTTCTATCAAAATGTGTCCTCCTTGTGTTTCGATCCATCCGTTAATGCCACTGGGGTAACACTGTGACGCAGCCAAATTTTTGTTTAGACCTTTTCTCTGGATCTTATGTTCTTTGGGTTTGGAAAGGAGCACCTTACACAGTAAACCGGAGGATTATGAATTGGTGCATTGACTTCCCTGATTTGACGAGTTTGAGCTAGAGGATTACTAAGCTTTTGTGGTATAGTTCTTTTCGTGATCAGGTTTTTCAGTTGCTTGGTTGCTATTGTATTATAAGGACTTAGAGGAAGGTCATGGAGCGATGTTTTTTTTTTTTTTCTTGCCCCGAACTTGGTTGAACTATTTTTTTATGTGAATTTGTCGTATTTATACTGATCATTCAATTATACTGGGTGTTTATTTTTGGCTTCCTGAATTTTAATTATTTAAAATGTTGTTTGATTAAATTTTCTTAGTTTTTAAGTTCTAGATAGTGTGTTTGTATTTTAATGTATATATTATCTAATTGTTGTACGTCTTATCAATAGATTTATAATCTTTGGTTTGTGTATATTGTATTTTGATTTGTTCGCTTTCCTCTCTTCAACTTCTATGTTTTTCGTAATTCTACTCTCATGTAATTAGGTTTCCCATTGGTAGGGTAGAATTTGTCTCTGGTGAGAGTTGAAGACAGATTCTATAGATCTGACGTTTGTTATTTGGCCATTTTCAATTGAGATCTTTCACGCCCAGGCGAACCTAATAGTGATCATTATTCTTCAGGACACTGGCAGGATGAATTTGGTCTCTCTTTCCAGCTTCTCTCGGGGTCACGGTCAGACTGGCTTTTTGTTCCTAGCGACGATAGTCTAAAAATCAACAACAATCGTGATGTGTACGTGTAATTATTATCAGTACTAGAAACGTTTCACAGTTCGACCCTTTGAGGAACTAAACAATATTGAGATGAAACTAAACGAGTGTAGGCAAGGCCAAACAGTGCTAGGAAGTAGGACTCAACTCAGATCTAAACCGTGACGGAGGAGAAGTAAGAGCATGGACAAGGATTTCTAGAGAAAACGCAATGATAAAAATTTTCTAAATACAAGTTTTGGTCGCCCCTCTGGTTGTTTTTTGTTTTTTGGGGTCCCCTCCCCTGGTTTGATCTTAGTGTTAAGGGGGCTGGATCACGATTTGGTTTGGTAGGATGGGTTTGTAATCCGGCGTTTTAGTTGGCTGGTCTAGTCCAAGTTATGCCGGTTTATGATCTCAAGTTTTATGTCCAATATTTGTGTGTGGCAAGTTGTAGGCTAATGAGGTAGGACAGGAACAAAAACTTAGAATGAAATCTTGACTAACAGAACCTAAACCAATGTACAAAGGAGAGGTATAATCGATTTGTTCAACATTAGCTTGCGACATGCACCACATTCAAAACTGGGACCGAACTGGGACTAAAACTGGAGTTAACCTGGACTGGACAGAATGAACGAGGGCTTGAACAGAACAGGCCAATATCTGACACGCTAAGATCAAATCAGACCCTAAGACGATGTATGATGCCTTTAATATGAGATATCCATTCAGCAAAGCTCACTTAAAGCGGAACTTAAAACTAATAGTCAAAGAGGCCTGTCCTAATCACGTATACGTTTTCTTGTGATTTCCTGTCCTCCTGTTGGGTTCTACAATCAGCTTTTCCAAAACGATGTGTAGTTCCAATCCTCTCACAAAAGGCTGAAAGGACTGTGATGAAAGGTGGACTGGAGGTCATTGACAGAGGGCAGAACAGATACAGTACAAAGGTCGCCTGGCTGGTGGTCCCTGTCAAGCGCTCCGACCGATGCCAGGAAAGCCTTCACGGATCTTTTTACCGCTGGTGGATACGCGTGGCGGCGTGAACCGGGTCTGTCCGCGCAGCACTGAGGATGGAATGTTTTGACGCGCTTTATATCATCATCATTTATTCACTCAGAAGTAGCACAACGACAACCTGGAGATGCCCACTTTTTCCTTGACGGGTTCTATTGGGTGTGAAAAGGCTGCTGTCACGATTGTGCCTGGAGGGTTCCCCGACTCCTTGGTTAGTGCTTGGATGCTTAGGATCTGTTTGCAATGATGTTTTGCTGTCTACTTGGACACGGGTGGCATGTGGTTCCCACTAAGTTAAGTGCCTGTTTTGGTGTGTTCGCAGTTCCTAGGGCGCTTCAAATCTTAGAAGGGAAGAATGATGTTTGATCCCAGTTTTGTTATGCGAAAGAACACATCGTTGGCAATAGCATGGTTTTACAGTCTGTTTCATTGTTGCATCACATAATGAACAGAAATTTACTTCGTTCTATGAGATTATATGGCTGCAGACAGTGTTAGTTTTGTGGCTCAATTGTTTATCTGGTATAGGAATATTCTTTACCTCTAGTCAGGGAACTTTTCTATTTATTTTGCAATTACAATAATGATTTGACCGGTATTTAGTGTGAAATAATATAATATATAAATCTATGACTAATTATAGATATTAACTTATGTACTTTGTATGTTTCATTTGGCTTTTATTAATTGCAGAGCATATTTTTAACGATTATATACAGTTAGAAAAGGGTTTTATTGGGATTTCTCGCTTTAATGTGTCATTAGCCGTAAAGTTTCACTATTATTGTTTATCGTGATATGTATTTAAGAGTTTTTTGAATTTATTTTGCTTTAGCTGTACATTGTGTTAGATGTTAGATGCTCTTGGAACTGCTGCGTTGCAACAGTGGAAATTTCCCCATTGTGGGACAAATAAAAGCTTTATCTATCTTATGTAATCTGCAATTAATGAATCTAATAGAAAAGACGATCAATAATAATAATAGAGGTATTTCACTTCAGATTTAGTTGTTATTGGCGCATTCTTAGGAGTTAGGACGATTTACCTTCCAGAGAGAATCCAGATTGTAATTGCATATTTGTTTGATTAATGCATGTAATTTAGGCGTAGAGGCCAGTAAAATTAGAATCATTGTCCATTCAAATCAGGAAACCATGAATTGCAAAGATAATGTTAATCTGGTAAAACTTGCAAGGCAACCCGCGAAGCTTGCTCCGATCTGGGCTTCTCGCAAGACTACAGTGAGGGTGAATGACTCAGTGGACATCTACTGTAGGAGATGAGAAGAGGAGATTAGATAGGGCCAATTTTGCATCTAAGAACGCGGACGGCGGAAGAGACTTATTGGCTGGTTTAGCGGAAGGATGAACGACCTCTCCGACCCACAGGGCTGCAGGGCGGCATTTAATCAATTATCATTCACACCTCTCCCTCAGTGTTTTCCACCGCGTGCTGCGTTCATCGGTGTTCTGATCTATTTAAGTAGGAGCTTCCATAATTTACTGCTGCATTAGGACTGGAATTGAAATGGAATGTTTTAACCTTACGAGGAGTAATGTGGCAAAAGAGCTAGGAGCGGGCATTAGGGCATTTATTTCATATTACTGTAGGCTGGCTTTGTATGCATAGCGTTATTCAGACATTTCTTAATCATCTTTATGACAATATTCTTGCATCTTTTCAATAGAGAGGTTCATATCCGTCCCTCTGTCTGTAAAACTTTGTGGTTTGGAGCAGAGGTCAGAATTGCAGGGAAGAAATTTGATGTATTTTTGTTTTTAGCAATGGCAAGTACGTATGTTCATGTTCAGGACATTTATTAATATTTCCATATTTGTAAGGGTTGACAATGAACAGTGTCCTCTGAGTAAACGATTTACCCAAATTGATGCAGACAGATATGGTCTCAAAATTTCACATCAAGTTCCATTCACCATACCACAAAATGTAGAGGTCTAAGACAGAATAGAACCACAACAGTACCTTGGCAAGCACGTGTACCACAATTTATAAACCTTGCATGGAAATACCTGAATTACCTGAAAACCACTATCTGGAACAGTGCAGGGCCAACGCAATCTGTCAAATCAAGTTGTCAACGTGATCGGTCTTGAAAAAATACAGACCTCACAGCAACTCTCAGCATGCATGTGTAAGCTTTCCTGATCCTTACTCTTTTCTCGAGGTGATTACACCTCTGTCGATACCTTGTCTGCGGATTCTTCCTGTGGCAGTTTGTGTATTCTGGTTCATCTTATGTTACGAACACGCCAGTCACATCACGCTCTGAGGTACGAGTGCACTTAACGAACAACTGAGCTCTCTCTATTAATAACGCAATCACTGTCCTAGCCACCAGGCCAACGTGGATTTTAGGCTTTACGTGGTTTTATCTGTTGGAAGTGCTGCACGGGTTTGATTTGCTTTTAGTGTCTATCCTCAACCAGCCAATTCCAATTAAAATAATTTAAGTGGTTTGTAATTGAGTGAATCCGACCTCTAGCGCAGTTTACTATGAAACACTTGTGATATTGTTGTATCGTCGTTTTAGTCATTATTCATTTCTATGGCTGTGTTCGTCTGTTTATTAGGTAGTGTTTAATAAATTCAATTGGTGATTTATTTATTTTTACTGAAAAAAGGTTAATATTATTCAGGCCAGGGTAACCTATTGGAGTATTGTAAATAGAATGTGTGTAAATATTTTGTCTTGTTTTGGATGACATTGTCCCTTAATGTCTTTATCTCATATAGGCAGGTGGAGGAAATGGTTATTTGTGTTGGAGATAAAAATTCAGATTTTTGCTTTTTGAAATCGTCTGTGACCACATCTGTTACTTTTTTCTGTGAGAATCTTTTGTTCTTCTCATTTCTCGGCACATTTTGATGGGAAATGATTATTCAGCTGATAATTCAAGACTTCTTATAATCATATAGAATTCCTGGCATCATTTGTCACGTTTGATGGATTCGCGAATTTTACGATCTATACATGTCTATCTTCTAAATAACATGTGACTCTTTTATTGCGTTGTTTTCAGAAAGATCGCTATTATTAAAACTCCATAAATGTTTACCAATATCTTATAACTGCGCCATCTTCAAGTAACCAATATCTAATTATTGACAGGGCGATCACGATGGTGTGTAAATACGAAGCAATCGCAACAATTCTAGTTTGTTGGGCGATGATGGCTTGATATTTTTTCCAAATTCTTAGCAGCCCTAAATCAAATCATAACATTGCTGTTGTGGCTAGTCATTTCTTCTTTAGTGTTTCTCCGGTAAAGCCAAAGGAAAAGAAGGGGTTTTTTTTAGCTTATGCCACTTTAAAGGGGAAATAATTGCAAGCGTAGTGGGGCAGAGCGCAGGCGCTAAAGCACGCACCGCGTGTGAAGGCAGCGCTCCGTCCAGTTGGATATAGCACAATGAAATCTGGAAATGGCCTCCCTCTCCTTATGTCTACGCAGTCGTGTGAAGCGCAGACAGATGGATTAAAGTTATTGTAAATTAGATTGATGCGGTCGAGTTCTAAGCTTGAGTTAATAAAATTACCATACAGAAGTGATATTGAAATGATTTCATTATTCAGCTTTTCAGGATCATGTGGGTGATATTGGTCCCCCTCTTTGAATAGATATTTTGTTGTACCCAATTTATTAAAAGTTGTTGGTTTTTCGGAATGTTTCATGTTGTGGTCATAAAGGTCGAATAATATGTACAGTTAGGAATTTTTTGTATTTGTTATTCATTCTTATGTGTCACGTATTCTACAAGCAGTATTATTTTTGTGTTCAGTCCCATGCGGAGTTATCTGAAATGTCATGTTAAATTAATAAGCCATAGAAGAGAATATGGGACTGAAAGTTGGTAGTTGTCTTTTGTCTTTAATGCACGTATTTGAGTAATAATCTTCAGGAGAAAATGAGCTTCAAAAACCGTTTTAAAGAGATAAAATGCACATCTAACTCGTCGAGGTCGCGTGTTGTTCGATTTTGGTACAGCGCTTGTCTGAGTGATCCAGTTGATAACGTGGAGTTTGCCCTAGCTGGTTGGGTTGTTTGCCGTTGGTGGGTTTTTTTTTTTCTTTTTTTTATATCCTTACGGAGATTTGGTGCCCCTCACCGTCATTCCACAAGGAAAAATGTCCCTGGAACACCGCTCAAACTGGTTCTCCGCACGTCTGGAGACAGTGCGAGGGACGCCACGTCACATACCAATAAAGTGTGAAAACTAAAATGTAACCACCTGCATGAGACGAGAGGACTATTTTAGTCACAACTACAGAATTGTGGGTATTTGTAAGATGTTCTTTGCCATGACTGATATACATCTCATTAGCCTATGGTAGAGGTCGGAACTTTGCCTCTGTGGTAAGTTGGGTCGGCTGGAATGGTGGTTTTGTTTTTCGTTCTAGCATTTCATTGTAACGTTTTTTATGGTTTTGTTATGTCTGAACGGTTTTAACGTGGATGTTTACTTGCGTTATGTATTCCACGTTTGGCTATAGTGTGGGCGATACTGGACAAGATAAAGGAACTTGTAACATATAGTTATTATATACATCGCCTTTTGCCACCGTATGTCATTTGAGGGGATGATACCCAAATGATTTGAACTGTCTAATCTCTGCAAAATAGGTGTGCTAATTGACCAGGCCTTTTTTGAAGAGCGAGCTGTAAGGTAGTGCTTCGCTAGGATAGTAGGCATTGCAAGTAGGTACTCGCGGAACACTGTGCCATGTTTTGACTTCTATCTAATGTTCAAGTGGGAAAGGTTATAATTACTTGTTCCTAAGGTTACTTATGCACTGTCAATTTGGAATGACCTGTTTGTTTGCTTCCGTGGTAGTGTTGGCAGAGAGCAGATGTAGAAACCAACTCCTCAAAATTGCGTTTTCCAAACTTGTAACCAGCTGTACGTACGGAATAGAACAGCCAAGTGAGCACGGTCGGGTTCGCCTCGTGTTTTTATTTATATTTCTTTGGCCTGACAGTTCGGCGCAAAGTTGGTGGCAAAAGACGGTAGGGGGAAGCCCTCCAAAAACACCGTGCATTTCCCGTGGCTAAGTGAGGAAGGCTGCGTTTGCTGTCAAAAACCCGCGGAATGTCTGTTTTGAAGCTTGGAATCAATAATGAACGCCACAAACGTCTCAACGCTTAAGCGGGGCTACATGGGATAGTGCAATTATGCTTTGTCGCGGCGGGGTTTACAGTCTGCGTCACAGTAGCTACAGCTGAGAGCAAATCCTTTTGAGTTTTGTGTTCACAGTGTTAGTCTAACAGCAGAGTTTTGTCCTCATGGGAGCTCATTACGTATAATATAAGATGCTGGCTAATACTTTTTGAGGTGAGGTTGCGTGCTGGTGTTATCTACCAATCTCAAAATAATAAAAGGAAAAAAAAAGGAAATACACTGTAGCTAGAGGTGAATGTCAGGCTGTTGTGGTTGACTTTGTCAGAGAGCGCCGTAGATGATCTGTTTCTCTGTCGCGGATTTTCTATGGTCCCTTGTGAATTAAAGCGCTTCTCTTATTTTGCGCTACGTTTTTGAGTTGGATTTGGTTTCCGGCTCCCTCGGCGCCTAATTGGCGTTTGGGGAAGTAGATTTTGTACTCATTTGTCTTCCTGCCATAGAAAGCTCAAGAGAAATAGGTATTCTGCGATTCACTGTTCTAGGTTGGTTGTTAGTTTGCTCTCACACGCTCACTCGCTCCTTTCTAATTCTGGTTATGACAAATTCAATATTTATATGCGATTCATAAGTGTCTTTGTGAGTAGGTAGTCTATTATTATGTTCCTTCAGCGGTGTGCGATGTTTCGTGACTATTTCGGTGCTTTCTGTTGTGAAAAATGCAATAAGAAGTTCTTTATTTTAGATATAAGTCTGTTATTAAAACGGCTCGTGCTCCCTGGAGAGTGTAAGTTTACTGCCATAAGTGTGGAAGAATCCTGACAAACAAGATCTTTAAAGGGACAGCAGTGTTGTCAGATTCCTGCCAAAGAATCAAGATCAATCTAGCGTAGGGTTTCGGGGCTCATGAACCTCGTAAGCCTTGGGCGTTCAGGTCTACATTCTAGATTACAGAAGGGAGGAAAGCCACTCTTCATCGTGCTGCCACGTAAATATTACTGACCCAAGCTAACAGAATTCACAAATTTATGCAAGAAGTGCCTGCGTGGTAGCTTGAAAAGAGGTTAAACCTGTGGTATGATTTTTTAGTTGGATATGAAACCCAAAGAATTAAAACAGGGAAGAGCAAGCAGCATCCTAAATACTAAATAGATATAACCAAAGTGATGTCATGTTGTTGGTCTGCGTACTTGCTAATGCCCTATGACTTCTCTGCTCTATTGCATCTGAGTGACCAGTAGTCCAGTGTCATACATCATACCAGTAATTAAGATAGGGTGTTGATCTTTGACTTTGACACTGTTTCCTGTCGGCGGGTGATTTTATTGACCCACGACGCGACGTCAGCCGTGAGAGTTGTCGGCAAGCCTACACACTCCGGATTTAAATACGGAGATGGGACATGGTCTACAGCTACATGCAGACACTTATGCAGCTCCCCAGCAGGTTCAAGAGGCACGGTAAACGACAACGGACAGGGAGGTGTGACTCACAAATGGGCGCTGGAGCTTGAGTGGAATTGGATACAAGTGTGTGTGGCGTTTCATGGCTTTCTAGTAATTTAATGACGAGATTTTACGATGGGGCAGAGGGCTTTTTATAACTCTGTGGGGGATTTCATATGTTTTTGAATGGAATAGACCAAGAAAAATCCACAAACATACTGTAAACGCTTACAGTTTATGTTAGAGGAGTTGCATCCTATAAGTTGCCTTGTTAAATTGGTCTCACACGGCCCTTGTAATATGAGACAGTGCCTTTAAAGAAGTGTTTATTTAGTTAATTTAGCTTCTGAATTTGCTTAAGCAACTGGTTTGTGTAATTTTGTTTTTTAAAAAGACGCAACATAAAGTCAGAGAAATAGGAAGAGATGAGGATTGGTAGGTGCCTGGACCATTGAATCACAGCTAATTCTGTTATGTATTAGATACTAACCAATTGTGAAGCACGCTCTGGGGGAGGTACTGATCCTATAGTCAGTACACACGATGGAATTGCTTTGCTACCTGAATTGCAACGAAATAATTCAGCAACCGTGGTTTGCCGAAAAGTATTGACTGGCAGGTATGTGAATTTTTTGTTTGAAACAGCTTGGAAAGGTTCAAAGTCAGCTAACGGATTCGCCAAGAGAAATGGTTTCAACAGATTTTCAAATCCATGACTTGGCGGTCTACATCTTTGTGTTGGAACGGTAGGTACATGTGTATAAGGAATGGATAAGCCAATGTTTTGCTCTCGTATTTGTCTGGCTAAGGTACGTAACTGTAGCGTATTAGTGCAATAGTGGCGATCATCTAGCAAGAGCAAGTTAAATAAAAAATAAATGGTTGAACTAGTTGGGAACAGAAGCTTTGTGTATTGCTGTAGAGGGCAAATTCTGCGGACGAAAAATTACTTTCTTGAGGACGCATATTATACATTTTAGTAATTGCATGAGGTAAGGCCAGTAGAATTGGTGTCTTGCTCTGTCACGGGTTAGCTGGTTTCTCTCCATTCAATCAGCAGTGAATGAGTCATGGAGAAACAAGATACGAATCCAGAAATATTTGGACCGTGACCGCATTGTTATTAGTTATTCTTTAGCCATACATATTTAGCAAGAAGCTCCAAAAGGGGGCCCTCTTTAATCAAAAGATACCCTCTATTAATGATTCGGTTCTATGTAATTTCTGGGTGTATGCAGTGTTGAATTTTATATCTTTTTTCAAAAGCGTGTTCTAATATATTAGATTGGCTAGTATTATGGCTATATTTGTCATAGTTCATTTAACCTGCAACATTTTCTCTTCTCTTTCTCTTGTTTTGAACGTTCTTCTGTATCGTTTGCGTTTTAATAACAGGGTATCAGTTTATTTATTGCTTCATTTTTTTCATTATTGGGATCCAATTCACCAGGTCGTAATCCTCCATGAACGTTTGTATTCAGGGGACCGTTAAAGCAGAGGGTAACATTTTACGCCTTAATTGGGATTATGTCGTTTGTTGGTAAGTCTCCGTGGATGAGAGAGTTATCTGCTCTGTTAGTTTTTTTAGGCATTTGAAGCACCCGTGTCGCCACCCCTGCTCTCGTCTGAGCAGAAAACATCAATCGACCGATAGACAACTCCTTCGTGAAGGAAACGCCTAGCGTCACTTTTTGGTGGTATATGTGGCAACTTTTCAAATGTGTTTTGTGTGTTTGATTTTATACTTTGTCTCTTGGTTCAGTTTCATATTAATAGGAGTTTTTAGGGTGGTTTCTTGCCGCTTACTCAAAACGTGGCAACCACTTGGGCCTGTATATTGACGAAGGTCTTTTTCGCCACGCGGAGGCCAACTCCCAAGTTTTCACCCAACTTTGTACACGCTTCACATCCTTTTGTTGCACCCAAAGTCGGGGCTGGCAAAAGTGCGCCGCATATATTTTATCATTTCATGCACTTTCTCTCTTCCATTTGTGTAGGTTTGTCAATGTCCTGTGAGAAAGGCCCTGCCTGACGCATGCGGCTGAAATAAAGAACAGTTGTGTGGATTTACGTATTGGAGAAAAATTGGTGACTGCCTCTGTAAAAACGCGAAAGCGAAAAGATCCAGTTTCTGGGGAGATGATGGGTGGCTCTGTTTTCACAGCCTGGCACTATAAATCCTTGGCCTATGATTACGGTTTGTCGATTGAGATCTTGGATATTAACTTTAGAATATTATTTTTGTTTGATGCCGTAATATTGTTCTTACGGGCTGTGATTTTTTGTGTGGCTGCAGTAAAAAAGAGCCTAGGATTGGAAGATCAGGTGGGGTGAACAGAGGGCTCAGTATTGAAGCTGGGGCCTTGGTTGCACTTATCACATCCACTTTCAGCATTCACGACCAGCTCATTAAACATCCTCCTCTCTTCTGTCTGTTACAATCGCTAGCTACAGAGGCAGCCACCCCAGAGGGCTGTCCAAATCTATAATTGATCGATACGGTTGATGGCGCGCGATGTGTTTTCGGGGGTCCAGTCAGCTATCATCACAGCTAATATGAACCATGTGCGGGTGGGACGGGCTTCCAGGGCTAATGGGCTTTTTGTGAGGAGACAGAGCCGCGCTGCATTTCAATGATCCCATTTCTCAGAAATTGATGAAGAATTTGTAGAGATATGTTATTTCATTAACTTTTTACGACATCGGTGGTTTTTAGCGGTTTGTGCTTTTCCCCCCCTGTGAATTCTTGCTAGATGTGAGGGACTTTTATTACTTGTCTATTGTTTTAATACTAGTGAGATCACTTTGTCTGAGAATACTGAAATAATTTGAAAACCTATGTAGTCCAGTAAATAATCACGAGTACTAATAAGGAGTAATTTGATCTGTAATTTACCAAAACGGTGGAAAGTCTTAAAATCTGACAGTGTTTAACGTATTATCTGGTGCTTGTAGTGTTTTTGTGTTCGAATTTGGATATTGGGTGACATTGGCAGAGAATAGAATTGAGCTGGCTCTTGTTTATGTGTGCTTGAGAACGACGGCAAACCGTAACGTTGCTGTACCTAATCATTTTACTCAGGTGGGTTAACGTAGCGCCTCTTACGAAAACTGTCTTTGTACGTAGTCTTTCTGTGTGCCAGGGATGAATCTCACTTTGTGTTAATGGCTGATAGCATAGTTAGTGTGTGTTTGTTCGCTAACGCGGGATGTCTGCTAGTGAAACGGTCATTAGGAAAATGTAATATTATAAACTTCAGAAGCACTCGCCCATGTTCAGCGTTCAAATGTGTTTGGTCTTTAGTTATGTTCTCTCTCGAGTCTTGTTGTGGTCGCAGCTCGATTTTTACGCAAAAAGTTCAACTGTTGATTCGTGCTGTACGTGTACACGAGCAAACATTTTTTGAAAGAGATCTCTCCGTGCGTGTCCGCAGCTACATGAGAGCAGGTCCGCGACAAAGAGGCGGTATAGTGACACCCGGGAGGGAACGCGATGGGTGCACGGCGCTGACAGTCACTGGTGAGGCGCGAATGCGTTCAGGTTTAGCTGAAAAACACTGACAGGTTAAGCGTCGTAGAGTGGTGGACAATGTCAAATGTCTGATACAGTTAAGAGGTATGCTCTCTCGCGCAAACGTATTTCTCGCGCAGACATATAGCCATATCAAAAGAGAGACAACACTGCAACGCAGGTTCGACGTTTATAAATGTTAGGCTGAGAGATTGATCGCATAGGAGACGTATCACATGGTAAGCCTAGCGCCGTCCTTGTTTACTAGAGGAATCATCTCATGCAGGGGAGCTGGTACTTTTTGATTCATAGATGTATATGAATTGCAAAGTAATGTTAATCTGTAAAACTGCAAGGCAACCCGCGAAGCTTGCTCCATCTGGGCTTCTCGCAAGACTACAGTGAGGGTGAATGACTCAGTGACATCTACTGTAGGGAATGAGAAGAGGAGATGAGATAGGGCCAATTTGCATCTAAGAACGCACGGCGGAAGAGACTTATTGCTGTTTAGCGGAGGATGACGACCTCTCCGACCCACAGGGCTGCAGGCGGCATTTACAATTATCATTCACACCTCTCCCTCAGTGTTTTCACCGGTGCTGCTTTCATCGTGTTCTGATCTATTTATAGTAGACTTCCATAATTTATGCTGCATTAGAGACTGAATTAGAATGAATGTTTAACACTTACAATAATGTGCAAAAAGCTAGGAGCGGCATAGCATTTCATATTACTTAGGCTGTGCTTTTGATCATCCGGTTTTCAATCATTTCTAATCATCTTTATTGACAATATTCTTGCATCTTTTCAATAGAGAGGTTCATATCCCGTCCTCTGTCTGTAAAAACTTGTGGTTTGGAGCAGAGGTCAGAATTTGCGGGAAGAAATTTGACTGTTTTTTTGTGTTAAATGGCAAGTACGTACTGTTCATGTTCAGGACATTTTAATTAATTATTCATTTGTTGAAGGTTCACAATAACAGTGTCCTCTGAGTAAACATTTACCCAAATTGGATGCAACAGATTAGTGGTTCTCAAACATTTCACATCAAGTTCCATTCACCATACACAAAATGTAGAGGTCTAAGAACTAGAACTAGAACCACAAAGTACCTTGAGCAGCACGTGTACCACAATTTATAAACACTGCAGTGAAATACCTGAATACCTGAAAACCACTATCTGGAACAGTGATGGGCAACGCAATTTCAATCAAGTTGTCAACGTGATCGGTCTTGTAAAAATACAGACCTCACAGCAAACTCTCAGCTGATGTTGTAAGCTTTCCTGATCTACTCTTTACTCGAGGTGATTACATGCCCAGTCTGCGGATTCTTCCTGTGGCAGTTTGTGTATCTGTTCATTTATGTTCACAACACGCCGCATCCATCACGCTCTGAGTGTACGAGTGCACTTAACGAACAACTGAGCCTCTCTCATTAATAACCAATCACTGTCCACCACCAGCCAAGTGGATTTTAGGCTTTAGTGGTTTATCTGTGGAAGTGCTGCACGGTTTGATTTCTTTTAGTGTCATGCCTCAACCAGCCACTTCCAATTAAAATATTTAAGTGGTTTTGTAATTGAGTGAAATCGACTCAGCAGTTTACTATGAAAACTTGTGATTTGTGTGTATCAGTGTTTTAGTCATTCATTCATTTTCTATGGCTGGTTCTCGTTAGGTAGTGTTTAAATAAATTCAAATTGGTGATTTATTTATTTTTTACTGAAAAAAGGTTAATATTATTCAGCCAGTAACCTATTGGATATTGTAAAAGAATGTTGTAAAATGTCTTGTTTTGGATGACATTGTCCCTTAATGTCTTTATCTCATAAGGCAGAGGTGGGAGAAATGGTATATTTTTGTTGGAGATAAAAATTCAGATTTTGTTTTTGTAAATCGTGTGACACATCTGTACTTTTTCTGTGAATCTTTTGTTCTTTCTCATTCTCGCACATTTTTGATGGATGATTTATTCAGGATAATCAAGACTTCTTATAATATATATAATCTGGCATATTTGCAACGTTAATATGGATTCCAATTTAGATCTATACATCTATCTTCCTAAATACATGTGATTCTTTTATTCGTTTTTTTCAGAAAGAATCCTATTATTAAAACATAAATTACAAATCTAATCGCCATCTTCAATAACACAATATCAATATTGAAAATGGCGATCAGATTTGTAATCAGCAATCGCCAACAAGTTCTAGTTGTTGGCGATTGCTGATATTTTTTCCAAATCTTGCAGCCCTAAATCAAATCCATACATTGCTGTTGTGGCTAGTCATTTCTTCTTTATGTTTCCCGGAGCAAAGAAGTTTTAGCTTTGCCACTTTTAAAGGAAATAATTGCAAGCGTAGTGAGGCAGAGCGCAGCTAAAAGCAGCACCGCGTGTGAGGCAGCGCTCGTCCAGTTGGAAGTATAGCACCAATGAAAGTCTGGGAAATGGGCCTCCCTCTCCTTATGGTCTAGCAGTCGTGTGAAGCGCAGACAGATGGATTAAGTTATGAATTAAATTATGCAGCCGCAGTCTAAGCTTGAGATAAAATTACCCACAGCAGGAAGTGATATTGAAGATGATTCAATTATTCAGTCAGGATCATTGTCATATTGTCCCACCTCTTTGAATAGATATTTTGTTTACCCAATTTATTAAAATGTTGGTTTTCGAATGTTTCATTTGTGTCATAAAGGCGAATAATATGTACAGTTAGGATTTGTATTTGTATTCATTCTTATCTTACCAAAAAACATATCACAAAGCAGTATATTTGTGTCAGTCCTCAGCGAGAGTTATATGAAATGTCATGTTAAATTAATAAGCCATAGAAGAAAATATGGACTGAAAGTGTAGTTGTCTTGTCTTAAATGCACGTATTTGAGTATATAATCTTCAAAATGGCTTCAAAACCGTTTAAAGAGATAAAAATCACACACATTGATAGTGTGTGTGATTTAGTACGATGCTTTCTGGGCCACTGATAACGTGGAGTTTGCCCATTTCCACAAGGAAAAATGTCCTGGAACACCGCTCAAACTGGTTCTTCCCACTCTGAGACAGTCGAGGGACGCCCACGTCACATACCAGATAAAGTGTGAAAACTAAAATGTAACCACCGCATAAACGATGAGGACATTTAGTCACAACTTACAGAATTGTGTTATTGAAGATGTTCTTTGCCATGACTGAAACATCTCATTAGCCTATGGTAAGAGGTCGGAACTCGCCACCTTTAAGTGGGCATCTGGATTAGTTCTACATTTCAATTGTAACGTTTTATGGTTGTTGTTTATGCTGATTTAACGTGTGATGTTTACTGCAGTTATATCCACGTGTTGCTATAGGTTGGGCGATATGGACAAAAAAGGAACTTTAACAATATAAAAAACATGCTTTTGCCACCACAGCATTTGAGGTGGATCTCCAAATGATTTGAACTCAATCTCTCAAAAAAGCTGATTAATTGCCCAGGCCTTTTTGTTGAAGAGCGAGCTGTAAACTCCCCTAAAAACATTGCCAAAACTCAACACCGTGCAGTTTGAACTCTATCTAATGTTCAAAGTGGGAAAGTATAATTACTGTCTAATTACTATAGCACTGTCAATTTGAATGACCTGTTTTTTGCTTCAGTGGTATGTGTTGCAGAGCAGATGTAGAACCACTCCTCAAAATTGCTTTTCCAAACTTTAACCAGCTGTTACGTACGGAATAGCACAGCCAAGTGGAGCACGGTCGGTCCGATGTGTTTTTATTTTATTTCTTTGGCCTGACAGTTGGGCAAAAGTTGGTGGGAAAAGACGGCAGCCCCACCGTGCATTTCCCTGGCTAAGTGAGGACAGCTGTTTGCTGTCGAACGCGGAATCTCATTTTGAGCTTGATCAATAATGAACCAACAAACTCCCAACGAAGCGCGGCTAATTAACTGCAATTAGCTTTGTCCCCGGGTTTACAGTCTGCCTCACAGTAGCTACAGCTGAGAGCAAATCCTTTTGAGTTTTGTGATCACAGTTTAGCTAACAGCAGAGTTTTGTCCTCATGGGAGCTCATTACGTATAAATAAATGTGGTAATACTTTTTGTATGTAGTTCGTGCTGTTTATCTACCATCCAAAATAAAAAAGGGGAAAAAAAGGAAATACACTGTAGCTAGAGGTGAATGTCACTGTCTGTAAGTGGTTGACTTTGTCAAAAGCCAGTAGATGATCTGTTCTCTGTCGCGGATTTTCCATGGTCCCTTGTGTTTAAGCGCTTCTCTTGGATTTTGCGGCTAGTTTTTGAGTTGATTTGGTTTCCGGCTCCCCTCGGCGCCTAATTGGCGTTTGGGGAATAGATTTGTACTCAATCAAAGCTCAAGAAAATAGTATTTTCCTGATTCACTGTTCTAGGTGTCTGTTATTGTAAAGTCATGCTTCCTTTCTATATCTGTATGAACAAATCAATATTTAATGCATTCAGTGTCTTTGAGATAGCTCATTATATTCCTCAGCGGTGCGAGTATGTGACATTCAGGTGTCCTGTGTGAAAAGCAAAGAAGTCCTTTATTTAGAAAAAATAATCTGTACTTAAAACTGCTCGTCTCCCTGGAGATTAAATTTACTGCCATAATGTGGAAGAATCCTGACAAACAACATCTTAAAGGAGACAAGCAGGTTGCAGATCCTCCAAAACAAGACAATCAGCGTAGGGTGGGCTCATGAATGTAGCCTTGGCATTCAGTCCTACATTCTAGATTACAGAAGGAGAGAAAGCCACTCTTCATCGTGCTGCCACTGTAAACTATTTAACTGACCCAAGCTAAAGAATTACAAATTTATGCAAGAGTGCCTGGTGGATAGCTTGAAAAAGGTTAAACCTGTGTATAATTTTTTAGTGGAATGAAAAACCCAAAAATAAAACATTTGAGACACAAGCAGCATCCTAAATACGAAATAGATATAACCAAAGTATGTCTTTTTGTCTGCGTACTGCATGCCCTAGACTCTCTGCTCCATCGATGACCAGAGTCCAGTGTCATAAATCATACCAGAATAAGAAGGTGTTGATGACTTTGACACTGTTTCCTGTCGGCTTGATTTTATTGACCTCACACGCACGGTCAGCCGGATATTGTCGGCAAGCCCCCACTCCGGATTTAAATACGGATGGGACAGGTCATACAGCTACATGCAGACACATTATGCAGCTCCACACAGCAGGTCAAAGAAGCACGGTAACACGACAACAACAGGGAGGTGTGACTCAACAAATCGATGAAATCCTGAGGGGGATGTTTGCTGGAGCTTGATGGATACAAATGGTGGCGTTCATGGCTTTCTAGAATTTAATGACGAGATTTTACGAGGGCAGAGGGCTTTATAACTCTGTGGGGGATTCATTGTTTTTGAATGAATAACCAAGAAAATCCACAAACATACGTAAACCTTACAGTTTATGTTAGAGATTGCATCCTTAAAGTTGCCTTGTCATTCACACGCCCTTTAAAGAAGACAGTGCCCTTTAAAGAAGTGTTATTTAGTATTACTCTGAATTTCTTTAAGAAACTGGTTTGTAATTTTTTTTTAAAAATGCAAATAAACAGAGAAATAGGAAGAGATAGATGGTAGGTGCCTGGATCCATTGATCACAGCTAATTCTGTTATGTTAGAACACCATGTGAAGCCGCTCTGGTGGAGCGTACAGACCTATATCAGACACACACATGAATTGCTTTGCTACTGAATTGCAACAAATAATTCACAACCTGAGTTTGCAGAAAATATTACTGGCAGTATTTGTAATTTTTTGTTTGAACAGCTTGGAATTCAAAGTCAGCATAACGGATCGCCAAGAGAAAATGTTGTCTTCACAGATTTTCAAACAACTTTCTTCACACTTTGTTCACAAGACAGTGAATAAGGAATGGAATAAGCCAATTGTCTTTGCTCGTATTTCTGGCAAGGTACGTTAACTGTACGTATAACAATAGTGGCATCATCTGCAAGGACAAGTTAAATAAAAAATAAATGGTTGAAGCTAAGTTGGAACAGAAGCTTGTGTATTTGCGTACAACATCTGCCAGGCGAAAACATTACTCTTTTAGACCATATTATTACATTTAGTATTCATGAGAGTAAGGCAGTAAATTGGCTGCTCTGTACGTTACAGTTCTCTCCAACTTCAACCAGCAGTGAATGAGCAGAGAAACAAGATACAATCCAGAAATATTTGGACCGTGACCCATGTTATATTATTCTTTACCAATACATATTCAAGCAAGAAGGCTCCCAAAGGGGGCCCTTTAATCAAAATATACCTCTATATATTCTCTATGTAATTTCTCTGTACATCCAGTGTTGAATTTTATTATCTTTTCAAAGCGTTTCTAATATACTAGATTGGCTAGATTTATGGCTATATTTGTCATAGTCATTTAACCTGCACATTTCTCTTCTCTTCTCTGTTCTTGAACGTTCTTCTTTACGTTTGCGTTTTAACAGGAAGATTATTATGCTCATTTCAATTATGGGACCAATCTCACCAGGTCTAATCCTCCATACATGTATCAGACCGTAAAGCACAACTTCGTAACATTTTACCTTATTGAAACGTCTTTGTAAGTCTCCGTGATGGTTAAATACCGCTGTGTATTTTTTGGGCATTTGAAGCACCCGTCGTCGCCCCCTGCTGTCTCTGAGCAGAAAACCAGCAATCGATCCGAAGACAACTCCTCTGAGAAACCCTAGGTCTTTTTTTTTTTTTATATATGTGGCAACTTTAAATGGTTTTGTGTGTGATTATACTGCCTTATTTCAATAAAAAGTTACTTAGTTCTGCTTTAAAACTCAACCCACCCTGTATAGAAGGTCTTTTTCCCACGCGGAGCCAACTCCCAAAGTTTTACACCCAACTTTGTACACCTTCACACCTTTTTGCACCCCAAAGTCGGCTGGCAAAACCATAACATCATGCACTCTCTCTTCCATTTGTAGTTTGCAAATTCCTTAGAAAGCCTGCCTAAGCATCGTGAAAAAGACAGTTTCATTTACATTTAAAAAATTGGTGACGCCTCTGTAAAAAACGAAAGCGAAAAGATTCCATTTCTGGCTTGATGATGTAACTTGTTTTAAGCCTGGCACAAAAACCTTGGCACTAATTCACTTGTGATTGACATCTTGGATTAACAGATATCATTTTGTTTATCCGTAAATGTCTCTCACAAGGGTGTTTTTTGGTGGCTGCAGTAAAAAGAGACTAGATTGGAATCAGTGTGAACAGAGCTGCCTCAGTATTGAACTAGGCCTTTGTTTGGCCACTTATCACATCCCATTCACATTCACACCGCTCATTAAACGTCCTCTTCTCTTCTGTCTGTTACAATCCTAGTCTACAGAGGCAGCCACCCAGAGGGGCTTCAAATCTAAATTGATCGATACGTGATGGCGGCGCAGGTTTGGGCTCCAGCAGCTATCATACAGCTAATAAATGAACCATGTGCGGGTGGGACGGCTTCCAGCTAATGGGCTTTTTGGTGAGGAGACAGAGGCCGCTGCATTTTCAATTGACCCCATTTCTCAAATTGATGAAAGAATTTGTAGAATATGTTTTTCATAACTTTTTACACATCGTTAGCTTTGTGCTTTTCCCCCCTGTGAATTCTTGCTAGATGTGAGGGACTTTTATTACTTCTAAGTTAAAACATAAAATCACTTTTCTGAATACCTGAAATAATTTGAAAACCATGTATGTCACAGTAATAATAAAAACGAAATAATAATAAAGATAATTTGATCTGTAATTTACCAAAACTTAAATCTTAAATCTGACAGTTTAACGTCTTATCGCGATGTTTGTTCGAATTGGATATTGTGACATTGCAGAGAATAGAAATGAGCTGCTCTTGTTTATGTGTGCTTGGAACTGACACAAACCGTAACGTTGCTGTACCTAATCATTTTACTCAGGTGGTACGTAAAACTACCCTTCCAAAACTGTCTTTGTACGTAGTATTTCTGTTGCCAGGGATCAATCTCACTTTGTTTAATGCAGCAGTTGTGTTTCGCTAACGAGCTCAGAACGGTCATTAGGAAATTCAAATTAAAAACTTCAAAGCACTCCCATTTCAGCTTCAAATGTGTTTGGTATTTATTATGTCTCTCTCGAGTCTTGTTTGGTCAGCTCATTTTACAAAAAGTTCAACTGTTGATCTGCTGTACGTGTACACACAAACATTTTTGAAAGAATCTCTCCGTGCCGTGTCAGCAACATGAGAGCAGGCCGCACAAAGAGGCGGTAATATGACACCCGGGGAGGGGAACGGATGGGTGCAACCGGCGCTGAAGTCACTGGGAGAGCGATCGTTCAGGTTTAGCTAAAAACATGACAGGTTAAAGCGTCGTAGAGTGTGGACAATGTCAAATGTCTGATACAGTTCAGAGGTAAATGCTCTCTTCGCTGCAAACGTATTCCTCCAACACAATCCATATCAAAAGAAGACAAACTGAACGCAGGTGGAGTTATAATGTAGGCTAGAGAGATGATCGGCTAGAGAGCTATCACCATGGTAACCAACGCTCCTTGTTTACTAAATCACTCATGCAGGGAGCTGGACTTTTTGATCATAATTAAATAAATACTACTGGTAATGCAGTTTAAAATTTTAGGCAATAAATTCTTCATTTACATTTTATAATAATGGTCATAAAATGAACATAATAATATCAACGGCTGTGTCCAAGAGGTGTAGTGACACTCACATAGTTTAATCCTGCATAGAATAAAGACCAGTGCAGTGTTTTTATAATCAGAAAAAACACAAGAGTTCTCTTCTTCATCAGGACCACAGATGCATATACCATTACCTGTTCATTTGAATGCTTTAATCTATGAATTTTACTGCCCTGATTTTACATTGCTTTCTATAAGAATTTTGCTCTTTCTCCACTCTAAAGATGGCCGCGATTGCCATGGCAACAGAACCCACGTTCTCCTTAGCCTATATTATAACCAGTAGTTGAGCTCTTCAGTAGATACTCAAAGCACTCAGTTCTAAACTACAAACGCTGCTTCTTTTACTGCTTGTGGCAAAGTCTTTGGGACTGTGAAGCCATTTTTGTAACAGAATTGTGTCAAAGTGTTTACAAATGATAACATTAACTACAAATAAATACATGGACAAGTTGATAAAACATTTGCATTTATTTTTATGATCTTTCCGAGATGAAATTTGTCTTGTACTTGGTTGTCTTGGAAATAGACAAAAACATTTCAGACAAACATCCTACAGGCATAGGAGATGATTAATTCACAATTGAATACTTTTCTGATTATGCATAAAACTATCTTGTAATTGGAAGCTGACATTTACTCCAAATTGCAGCAGCTCCTCCACTCAAACTGGACAGAGTTCATGTGGCTATGTGTGTAATGAGCGTCTCTTGGGTTTTCCGGTGCCTTTTCTCTGACTTGATTTGTCCTGCAAAGAGAAAGGCAATACAGTCTATGGAGTAGACTTCATTACATAAGCCAACGAAATCCAATTACCTGCACAGGAAGCTACTCCACCTAATGTTTTGTTAAATATTGTATTGTGGTCTGGCTTGTAGGGCTGTAGTCGACTAAAGTCATTCTTGGTCGACTGAAGACATGCCCTGTCGATCTATTAGTGGACTAGTCTGTTGTTTTTAAAGTGCAATAGAAATAAAGTTGGATTGGATTGGACTATAAAGGGGGGCAAAAGCTCAAAAATATGAAGTATCTCTATGTGTCTGACCCAAACTGCACTCATAACGCTACAGTTGCAAGGCAATTTATGCAAAAACAACTATTTATACAGACAAGTGCAAGGAAACTGTATATTTACCCTAACCCTTCCTAATAAATCCTCAGAATCTAAACGAAAAAAGGAGTCGACTAACAGCCTACAGCCCTACTGGCTTATAATTGAGTCGGTCACGTACTTGGTCTCTGGTATTTCAAGTTCTCTCTCTGAATGTAACTCATTATAATTTTCCAATATAACCTTTGACCCCGGGCATGATACACTCGGGGCTGGAGGAAATGTTGGAATTAATTTGGTCCTCTGCTTTAATCTCTGTAATATTCTACTTCTCTCTCTGTCTGTCTCTCTGGCTGTTAGCCTGGGCCTTTCCAGAGCTTCCTAAACTCTTCTTCATGGCACCACAGCGTAGGCGATGATACAGATGTTGAACATGTGTATTTTCTCTTTTCTCTCCAGGGCAGATGGAAATCGCACCACCTACTGCTGCACAGCTAAGATACGGTAGGAGGCACTGAAGTTATTTTTAAATACACCTAACTTATCCCTGTCCAGTGTCAAAGATGTATTTACCAGTGATAGTGGTGTAACAAACTAGAAATGCTTTCAGTCAACCTGCAAGGTAAATGAAATGTCAATATTTATTTACATAGGAGAGTAGGTTAATGTGTTGTGTTTTTTCTTTATGTTTGTTGACATCGTCTGTCCCCAGAGAAAACACAACTCGGTGTAATCAGGTTTAATGAGCACTTTAAATATGCATTACTGTAAGAGCAGCGTCGCAGCAGGCCATCTGTGATCATGTGTAGCTTTACCTGCTCATGACGAGTAAACAGCAAACATGCTACAATGTAATATCACAATACTGAAAATATGTGGGGTCACCAACAGAGATCATCTGCCTCCTGCTTTGAAGTCATTCACCTATTGATTTGACATCACCAGCCTTCTCTGATACATCATGTTCTATCTTTCTGCGCTGCCTTGGGCTCAGCACATTCACTTCTTCCTGACTAAAAGCAGAGTCACATGTTCATGACTAAAGACATCATATGATGTGGAAGTCAATGTTTCCCTTGTCTTTAATAAGAACACGGATTTCAAGATGAATCGGTTAATCATTAAGGGGGATTATTCAGGTTATAGTTGTATAGGGACTAACAATCACTCTTTAGGAGCAAAAAAAGTTGTTTCGATTCAATCACAGTCAGGTGCCTGCTTATCCAACCATCCATCCACTTTATTTAAGGGCATGTTCTAAAAATAATAATACCTGAAGCTGTAAATGACAATAAAATACACAAACCATGAAAACAAAAAGCTAAATAAAAACTACTAAATACGAATCAATAAAAGACACAGAGAACCACACAGCTCAACCAGATATTAGATGGATGGTGGTCTGTTAGACAATTTGACTAAAGGACATTTGACCACTTTTTGGTTATGGTGTCAATAACTGTAAAATGGTGATGTTTGCTCTCATAATAATTGCACTAATAATAAAACGAACACTAAAATTCCCTATCATCTCTCCGCTCTCCATGAAAGGCTCGCCTGTTTAATCTCGAGTATTTCTAAACATTTCTCCAGTCCAGTATCTCAGCTCCAATCTAATCTCTGTCCCTTTAGAGGCTGTTTATTTCATCAGCACATTCAGCGTCTCCCTGTAGTTTCAGCTCCAAACACCACAGAGCTCTTGTGGATCTACGCCAAGCTGCAGAAGCAAGCCAATCCCTGGTGTGGCATTGTACTGTCTGTTGACGAATGGATATTGTCAAGGGAAGAACAGTTTGAAGTAATAAAATGAGGTAGAGCACAAGAAAGACTTTGAAAAACGAAACGAGTGCAAAACCAAAGTGCCCCAAACCATCTGTCTGAAGGTTTGGCTTGCATTACTTTGAGCCTTTGAAAGACGCTCAATATTGTACAGGGGAAAAAAGCTTTCACTTGCTTGTTTCCTGGTTTGTTGCTGACTTCTATTTTAGTACTAAATGGTGCTTATAATGTGGCAAATTCTGTGCTTTAACATTTTATTCACGATAGTTTGTTCATTTTTTCAGTTCTTCTGCACAATGCTCTTCCGTTCGTTGGGTTTGGATTCCTGGACAACTGCATCATGATTCTTGCCGTAAGTCCCGTGCCGTATTTGAGTTTCCAAATGCTCGTTCTTGGTCAGTTTTAGTTTTGTTAGTCTGAATACATAACTGACATTTCTGAATGCGCCTCACTGTCACTGTATCACATGCTTTTTCTATCTTTAGCTTTTCCCTTTCGATCATAATAACATTAACATATCATTAACATCAATCATTATAGCATTAACTGTAAGGTTGTTGACCTAAAATGTAGTTCATCGTTTTCTTTTTTCCTCAGGGCACACAGATTGAAATGTCGATTGGAGTGATTCTAGGCATTTCAACCATGGCTGGTAAGAAATGAATGAATGAATCTTCATTTTCTGTGAATACTTTTAATGTCCACGTTGAACCTTACTGCAGATCATACATTTCGCTGTCTTAATGACCTGAATTTACCCCTCATCCCTCTGCAAAGTAAAAGTATTGCCTGTTATGATTTAAGAAAGTTATATTCTTTCTCGCTCTGCTGTCCTCTACGTTCTCGGCTCCCGCTCATTAGAGTAATTGCCTGTCGACGTATTGTAGAGACGTCAAGAGACTTTTATTGTTACTGTTTTATCACGCTGCTTCATTAACACATTCATATAGTGCCATTCATACAAGTGATGAAACAAAAACAAAAGAGACAGCTAACACAAGGATTAGAGTGGCCACGAATCAATGAGTGGATTCGTTCTTTAGCTTTTAATATCAAATAACTAGTAGATATACATTTCCATAACCAATACTATATGCTTATAAAAACACATATATTGTGTTGTTTCTATTTAAAAATTTGAATATTGATAATATCCTACAAAGAGCTAATTCAAAGCAAAAAATAAGATTACAAGGTGATATTTTTGCACGTTTGTCATTTTTACAGACATTTCACTTTTGTCTGACATATAAACGTCAACTAATACGTTTAAAGACATCTTTTAACACATTTCTGTTGCATTGACATAACATCATCTGAATATTGTTTTCGTAATATACACAAAAATATGGAGGTATTAATTTTTTTTTAAATATCGCCCAACCTATACTTAAAACACTGGCTCATTTATTTCACAACTACTACTGAGATGGACAGAAAAAGGAAATACAGTTGTTTTTTCCTCCTTCGTCCTCTCCGCTCGCGTCGCCTTTTTAATTTAGATTGATCAGATATGCGCTCAATGTTCTTTTCTGTTAGGTTTAGCTTAAAGCGACCGCAGAAGCCGTTGTAAATAATGGCGTTATCGGTTGCAGCTGCAGTCGTTAAATTCACTTTACAAACTCTAGTGACTTGGCGGGCGCTACGAGGGGCTTGTCCAATTCACAGGCATGACGGGGAGCTTGAAGCGCTAACATTTTAACATTATAGAAGTAGATATCGAAAGAACATGGAGTGGAAACTTAGACTCTTTCTTGCTCTACTTCTTCAGTTACTGATTCCATTACATGAGGGACTTGAGACCAGCGTTATCCAAGTGAGTCCAGGCAGGGTGATTTAAAGCCTGTGTCAGATATGGATGAGAGTCAACCAATCACAGAAGCCGTAGGAGGTGAGGGCGTCGCAGCTGGAGCGGTACAAAGTGAAGAAGAGTGTCCAGTTGAACTAATTAGATCGTTTAAACACAGGTAAAGGCGTGAGGGACCTTTAAATCAAACTGAATTGAAAAAAGAGCAGGTGATTCTGTCTGTACGTGACTGTCGTGGGAAACTTAAGTAAGAGTTATCAAGAATGAAATAAACGATTGGACAGAGTTGTCTTGTCTCAAAGTGAATGGTTTAATTCAGTGCATATTCTGAATCAATCTCTCCCAAATACAAAGTTGTCTGTCCCTTCCAGGACTTCGGCCCACACAAAGGAATCCTGTGTCTCTTTATAGGACACAGGTTGAACAAATCACATGACAGTACATACTCGAATGTAATTGGTTCGATGGGCCAGATGCTAAGTACAGGAGCAGGGTGGGTTTTCGTTGATTGCATTCAGACTTTGGCTGTCTGGTTTCTGTTAAAGACAATGTCCTAGCGGCGGGCGAGGCATTTGCAAAGGGACCCATCCTGGACCCCTGGGGATCACACCTGAGAGGAGCCAGTCTTTGAACAGCACTACCAGGTCTCCTGATGGGTTTAGCATTTGTGGGGGGAGAGCGTGGGGGGTTGTTTTGGATGATGACATCAGGTCTGGTGTTTTTCTGCCATAACAGTGACATCATTCTACAGGCTTTTCATCCAATAAAACGAATAAATAAAACTTACTAGAGGTGTGCGATATTGATGAAGTTGAATATCTCGATATTTTTGGGGGGGAGTATCCTGATAACGATAGTCAAAGGAATTTATGTCAATCCAACAGAAAGTATTAGTTGAAGTTAATTATCAGACAAAGTGAAATGTCTGTCAAATTAATCACAAATGCAGAAATATCACCTCATACCCTTATTTCACAAGTTGAGTTCAGTTTACAGGGTTAACTTTTCTCATTTTTATTTTTTATCAGCTCTTATTGTCGCATTTGATCTTAAAAATGATACACTTGATAATCAAATTGTGCATATCTTCAAAGCAACATTCACAATATTATCTAAAAGTAGGTTTATTGCCCATGTCTGTGCTTTACGTTTGTATTGAACTTAAACAGAAAAGCCTCTCAAAGTGCAACACAGAAGTCATTATTGATTCACTCTTTATGGTCTGTAGTGATGGCACTTTACAATATTGCCTTGCCTCCCTCCAACGGATGAGGAGTCTTGCCTGAACTTTGTCCTGATATAGAATTACATAACAACTGAGCGTATCAGAGAGCATTAAAGCTGCTTATTTGTTGCATTTCACCAAGTTTCCTGTCTTCATCCTAATTATTATTTAATATTGGCTCAAATATTCTTCCTCTTCCTCATTTCTCTTCTTTTCCCATCAACCTTGAGGACAAAACATCCATTTGCTGCCTAATATATGCCTCCCACAAACAGGTGCCAAAGCCATGATGAATAAACGCTGCAAAAATCTTGATCCGTGGATAATGTGTCGCTTTGATGTTTGGAGCTTTAGAATTGTCATGACATTTCTTTTGGCGTGATAATGAAACCCTGTAGTTGAACAGAGGAAGCTGAAGCCTTTCTTCAGGTGCGCTGAGGTATGACTGAAGTACAAACTAATCTTGAGTCCGGCTTTTGTGAAAGACAGCGGAGCAAAGAGCTTTAAAGACATAAAGAGCGCCCACCACTGACCCTCTCTTGTAATTACAGTGTAAAGTCAGAGCACCTCATTAAGGCTTACTCCAGTACATTTGTTTCCTCTGTAATTTACAGATGAGTCCAAGCAATGAGACTGCCTTACATACAGCAATCACAAATGAGAATTTTTCTCAGAATATTTGAACCATTATGACAAATTAGTTGCCAATTTATGACATTTTGAACATTAACAGTATCGCAAAAGAGACTTTTTTTTTGTGATACTGTTACTCTTCAAAACTACTTGAACTACTACTACTGTTCCAAATGTTCTGTATTTTAATATGGACCGCCTGAGGGAATCTATCCTGTGTTCTCCTCCCCCATTTTATCCATTATTGCTCAAATGTGGATGCACTGTGGCGCCGGTGAACCAAGCAAAAATCTGATTTCCAAATTTAACCTCAGCAGCAGCCAATTTTTTTTTTTTGGCTTTAGAAATGAGAACTTTCTATTTATTTCCCCATCCCCAGACAACACAGCGGAACAGTGGCAGACGGCTCCACTTCATTTAAATGCCAAGTGTTTGAATTCTGCACCTTTACTTCATCGTGCCAACTTTTACGTTTTTCTTTTACAGTTAAAAATAGTTCACATTCATTTGTCATGTGCAAGTGTGATGTACCATAAGCAACGAAAAGAGGTTTGTCCTGGCACTCTCTCTGACAAATACATATGTTAAAATCCTCATAATCAACACGAGACGTACAACACGGACAATTTCAATTACAATGTCACTAGGCAAACCTGCCCTTTTTCGTTATCTCTCCGCACTAGAATAGACCGACTATGGCTCTGCTGGTGAGTGTGCTGTGGACCATTTTGAAGATAGATGAATGCATATTATCTGGTAGTCCCTGCAGTGATTTTTGTGAATAATGCATCTCCTTTTCGGGCCGGGGAACTGCTGCAGCCAAACCATTGTAGAGCGACGGGAGAATAGGAAGGAGCTTCAGTGGAGATGGCAGAGCAGTTGCTTTCTGTTCCCCGGGGGACTGTTATGTGGCTGAGGCAGAGCCCTAACCCCAGTGTCACCGCTAAGACAAGCAACACAATACACAAAAGACATCAATAGTGTCTTAGCAGGGACCTAAATGAAGTGAGGTTCTCTTTAGTGAGTCACCACTTCCTTCTTTTGTGTTTTTAAAGAAACATCCACAAGTATGTACAATAATCAACTGGTCGTCTGTTAGTTCTTAATTATTTATTAGCGAAGGAATATAAAAAATATAAGATTTATTTTAAGTGATAAATATATTCTACATCTCTTCATCTTCCAAAACTTCTAGAAGTGCTGGGACATCAGTATTATTGCGATGTTTGAATATACTTTTTGACACAATAATTTCAGTTATAATAAAACAAATATGTTCATGCTTTAATGTATAAGTCAAACTCTGTCAAAATAAAAAAAACAGAGATAAAAGGCTAATGTAGACAGAATAAGGAAAAGCATGAATAAAAGTTAGTATTTTTCAACGTTTTTGATGTAGAACCATTCAGTACATTATTGTCCTTGATGTCCTTGACCTTGATGTTAGTACATATATTTAGTTGTTGCGATACTGATAATTGTTTCAGCCAAAATTGGGTAAGTACTGTATATTGTGCAGCTCTATAGAAATACTCTTCAAATATCATGGTTGAAACGTGATAGGTTAATGTGCTGTCCCTGGCTTTTATTACAATAAATAGGAGTTGGTTGTAGTTATTTACTAAAACAATCATGTTTATTGATGTTTTGCTTCATGTTGTGGCAAACACTAAATCCTGAATAAAAACAATTTCATAGTCTGAAAATATCTGCAGCTTGTTAAAAATGCATCACTTCATTCTACATGGTGAACTCTGAATCGGGATCATACATTCAACCAGCAGCCTCTTTTATAACATTTGTATTACCTTGCTCTGTGAGGCGCATCAGATTTCAGGTTTTTGGCTGTTCCCGACACAATCCTCATTTTGTAAACATCATCTCTGCTGCTTCTCCACAGCTGCTGCCCTTGGCAACCTGGTGTCGGACCTGGCAGGACTGGGGTGAGTTAACAGTGCAGATTAAAGCAGACACTGACCGATGGGAGCTCCAACACTGCGGAGCTGGCAGCACTGATTTGAACTTCTGGACACAGTGCGAGCGGCCCAGAGGAAAGCGCTGGAAAGGTTAAAAGTGCAAATTAAACAGGTTTGGGGGTAGATTGTTATTCAGATTGCAGTCTCTAAGAGCAGGAAAATTTATTTATGCGCAGTCAAACGGAAAGTACTTTAAAACAAATATTATGCCAGTATTACGATTGCAATTTGTTATAATTTAGAAGATCTGAACAATGATATATTTTGAAGTTATTCTCTGAGTTTTATAATCAACTTTGACACTGACTAAAAATATACATAAGCAGGCTGTTCTTTCACAACACATTACAATACTAATCTAAAAATCTGATCATTAAGATTCATTGTTGTTGTTTACTTTGCAAACTGCAGCGCTTTTAATGTCTTCGTTTCGCTCGTTTCGCAGTCTTCTCTTACAAAATGTATTGCACTGAGGCTAAAATAAAATTTTCATGATGTGAAAACAATATCTCCAGACAGGAGCTTTATTAGTGTGAACCATGATTCATGATATGCGCATTTTATCTTTTTTTTTTTGCTTTTACAACTCAGAAACCACAACAAAGGTCTGTCTGCTGCATAAAACAGCCTAAATATTGGTCTCGTTGGAGAAGGTTGCAGCATGTCTGTCAGATTACTCGGCTAATTGAAGACTATTATCTGCTTCACAGCCGCAGGGACCAAACTCAGCCCTCCAAACACCCACAAGTTCAATTGTTAATAGTATAATTAGTTGAATATTAGCATAGAAAGTTTATAATTAAGCTGACTGACAGTTGCGTTTCGCGCTTCAAGTGTGATGGATCGGTCAGTTTGTGCCCTTTTCATTCCCAGTATGCGCCACTCATTTCAAATTGAGAAAGTAGACCCCTGGTGGGCATAATGTCAAGGTAAAGCACGATTACACCAGGCAAAGCATTACCTTTTGGATTTTGATCAATCCACTGGTGAGAGTCTGAAGGCTGAACATTCTCTTTCGGCAAGTGACCTCCACCACAGTGTATGCATCATAGTCCGTCATTTCAGAGGGAAATGCCTAAAAACTGTAGTCCGATTACCCTGAGGCGGAGGCAGTGAGCTGTGTTGAGTGATCCAGACTCAGATAAGCATCAGCAGTGATTTGTGGGTAAATCGTTTGCTTCACGTGGCTGGCTTTTACAATCTGATACATGCAAGAATTCAATTTGCAGTTTGAGATTGATTTTGTTTAGTTTGGTTTGGATTTTATTGACTTAATCTTTGTGTGAAGCTGATATTTATCTATTTATTTATTACTTAATTTGAAAAGTAAGTACAAATTTGGTAATTAGGCCAGTATTAGCCAGAAAACAGTTATGTGCTGAAAAGAAAAGTGCAGAATTATCAATTTATATCCTTCTGTGTATAGATTACGCTGCAGGGTTCATTCAATATGTGCGCAGCGGTCGATTTGTTATGACTGATTATATACTCAATATTCTAACTGTGCATGCATTATCTTGTAGACAAAGTATCACCCACCACTAGGGAATATGTTATGACAATGACTGGTAGATATTTCTTGACAATTATGCCACAAAAGTGTTTTAACCAGTCCATTGTAGGGTGATTATGGACCAAATAATAATCACAAATCATAATTAACATCGCAATTATTTGATTGGAGAGAAGGTTACATTGAAGTGAATAAACAGATGGACTGAAAGTATTGTAAATGTACTCCACAAGTAGAAAGGTGTAATCTGTGAGACACTTTTACCACTCAAAGGAAAAAAGTCCATCAAACGTACTTAAGAGCAAATGTTAATCATCACTATTTCTCAACTGTTCAAACACACTGTATCCACACGCTTTTATTGCTCAAACATCACATTCATTTCCATACAGTTCTTCAAAGTAAGTGCATGTTATTTACAGCGGCCCAACCCAAGTACGATCAATACACACTTTTTCCACAGTGTAAATCAGGCTGATTTATGTCATTTAATTGATTTGGCTGCCAATGCAACACACGTTAATACCTCATTGGTCAGAGTTGTAGGGATTGTAAATCTTCCCACCGCGCTCCTTAACGCCAGACTGACCTGTGATATATATTACTAACGCACAATAAGTTGTTCTCACCCCGGAGCCCTCTTTTTTCCATCTTGTCTTGTGGATTGATGAGAGTAAACAGTCTGAAGTCTGTCACCGAGAGCAGATGATTCATTCTTAAGTGTTTGACGCCTTGATTAGTCTAAGCAGCTCCTTGAGAAAAATGTCTGTTCAATTGGTCAGAAAACGAGGAAATGCTTAACAGAGAGAGAGAAAGAAAAAAAAGCCTGAAGATAAATCACGCTCGGCTCTAAATTACAATTAGAGTGGTTGCATTTATGTTCAGGTAATAAACGATACTTTATAATCAGTTTTTGTCATCTCGTGACCGTTTCGGCTGCACTCTGCTGCCCTCTTCAGAAGTGTCGTTGCTGTGACACGTCTGGTCTGCTATTTTCAAATGTGTCACTTTTTTTCCCCCATTTTTTTTTTTTATCAGGGAAAAAATGAAATAAATATAAGAAACTAATTATATATTAAAAAAAACCTGTTCAGCCTACTTACAGGTAAAATAGAGCTGTCGACTTATTGTTCAATATATCAGAATAACATTTTTGTGACTGAATATTTACCTTTTCTTTGCACAAGTGAACAGTTTTTTGTTTTTGTTTTTGAAAACACTACAACGTTAAGTGTTTATATCTGCTATTTATTTATTCCAACTCATATTTTAGCAGGATTGCTTGTGATATTTTATTGTGACAGGCCAAAATATCCTCTACAAACAACAGTCTAAACAACTTTGGTTGTAAGATTAATACAAGCTAAACAAAATCGCAATTGAAATAGATACTGCATACACTGCAATATTTTAAAGTATCATCATTTCTTGTTCAGACAACTAAATAGCTTGTATACAAAACTTACTATTCCTGCAGTTTATACTTCCTCCAAGGTGTTTTGAAATCATGGGATTCGTTCAGCAGTTCATTTTTCAGTCTTTTCTCAAATGTTAATGCTCCTGGATGCGTTTAAAATGTGCACGCTAAACAGAATCCTACTATAAAAAAAGTCAATCACAAATCGAATTGTAATGCCGAGAAAGAAATTGCAATTTGCATGGTGTTCTTGTATTATGTTTAGCAGTCCTTAATCTTATTTTGGTGTTCTTTGAAGTGTTCCTGGATCAGTTTAAAATGTGCACTGTGAACTAAATCTTGAATAATTGTATATAATAATCAGCCCTTCTGGCAAAGGCATAAACACTAATACAGTGTCTATAATTAGATGTTAAAAGTGGGTTATGCCATGTGCTTGTCTCTGTTACTGCTTTGCCTTTGCTTTGTCTTTTCTACTATAAATCAGAATCAAAATGACCAAAATTACTTTTAGACATTCAGCCGACCTGCAAAAGAAATAGAAATCAAATATAAAGTAAAGAAAACTCAAGTTAAATACAATAAATCTGTCTTTTTATTAATGAGAATAACATGAAGATACTTTATGACTTAAATTGATAAGATATAGTTAAAAGCTACTCTTGTTTATGTATTATGTAAAAACACCTGTAATAAGAATGATGTTTTTTGCCGTACTGTGAATAATTCTAGGCAAAGCAACAACATCTCGATATAGAAGAGAAAGTGGCTTACCCTCCTCCTCGTGCACCTTTTATGTCTCGGCCCTGAATATATTATTATTTCTGTGTCTTTGAGTTCTTCCATCTGTCTGGCAAAGGGAAACTAAGCATGTTTCTGTCCAAGTTCCATTTCAATACTGCTGCTGCTGATCTACTGTGACCTTTCAGCTCGCGCAACGTGCATACATTTTCCGTTTCTAAACAAATAGATCACCCAGGGTAGTGATATTTTTGTTTTGTGTCATAAAATATATCTTTCTCTTGTCACACTCGACGTAGCTGTGAATGATGAGCCGACAGTGATTCTTGTTGCAGTAAATTTCATCATTTCTGAAGTATTTTTTTTTTACAATGTTGACCTAGTTTCATATTTTTTCCACCGTCTCGCGTCTGCAAGTGTGTGAAATATTTTGAGTTAGTGGCAGCGACCTTCATATAATGCTAAATTGCCGTAAATGAGTTACAATTGCTCAGAGTCGTAATCAGTGTGTCTGTGCTAATTGAAAGCAATAGCCTCCTGCCATTTTTGCTAATCGCGCAAACTGAATGAGACATTGACAGGATAGATCTTCTGCTTTCTCAATGTGCTGCTTTAACTCCTCACAACATCGACTCCGCTCTTAGCTGCGGCACATTTCAGCGGCGGCCTATTAGTGCCACTCGATGAACCTCTGCTAGGTCAAAACATTAGGCGCCGCTAGTAATTTCCAAGTTACGTTTACTCTTGAATCCCAAAACAACATGCCATTTGCTGCTGGGATAACTATGTGCGATGTTCTAATTACAATACAAGAACTATCACTATGTATGACATACCGATGCAATATACTAAAACATGTACTCATTTTAGGACTCGGATAAGAAGAAATTGTAATAGTTATGACATTAGTTCTTTTCACAGATTTGAAATAGGTATATATATTTTTTATTCTAATATAGGATTCTATATAGGATAAGAAAACTTGGGAGTACTTGAATAGGTAGATTGAGGGATACGGGAGGTGATAAAATGCTTTGAAGCTTGGAGGAAGATGGAAGATGGCTGTAGAGAAAGGGTACACCCAAAAAGAAGGAACTAATCACATCCTTTTACAAGCCTAAACTGCATTTTGATGGCAGAGAGCTGGTACCCGGCGTACATTTTTTTATCAGCGGATGTAAAACACAGATCAAACAGAGCTTTTATCTCCTGAATCCAAATGGATGCATGCTGAAGATGAGTAGGTTTGAATAGACACGTTGTCACGCAGCGTGCAGTCGTTTTTGTCACGTTGTCTTCTTGAAGCAGCATGATCAAGTACATTTATTATAATAAAGTGGTCTCTGACTGTGTTGAGGTCCGACCCCAGCTGCTTCCTGACAGATGGTGACGACATGAAGAGGAGATTCTGTGGACAATTTACTTTGTTTGTTGCCAGGCTAAAGCAGGCTAAATGCATTGTGGTTTAATGGAGGGACATTTGTTTGATATGGAACTGTACCTTCTGTCTCTTTCAGGTTGGCAGGTTACGTGGAGGCCTTGGCTTCTCGGTGGGGGATGCAGATTCCAGACCTGAACCCCAAACAGGCCGACATGTGGCAGACCAGGGTCAGCTCCCACTCGGTCAGTACGAAGGACCACAATCTAACCTGCCTGCCCTCCGTCAACGCTGAAAACAGGCTTTTTTGTTTGTTTGATAAAAGCATGATGTGTTATTGACTACATATTTCAACTCTAATAACAAATACATTCTGTAAATATAATCTTTTCTGTAAGATGATTATAATAGTCGTTTTTCAGTATCAATTAAGTCAAAAGAAAAGTTAAACGAAAGCTAAGTTTGTTAGTTGCTGAATGACTTAATTCATGTTATATTTACACACAAAAAACATACAAAGATGATGTACAGTCGAAATCATAACCGGGGGTGCGTGTCCACATCGTTCTTGTAAGTTTATACACGCACGTCTGTCCGTGTAACTGAGAAGACCCCATTTAACTTGAGTAAAAGGCCATGGTCATTCACATCACATAATTGCTAAGGCAAAGACAGCTGATGTGCTCCGTGCTGCACTGTGTGGAGAAATGAGAACAAGCATGTGAAACCCAATTAGCTTTAATTAGCTTTAGTGATTAGCCTGTCAGTAATTTTGCTTTGGGTTGATAGAAAAAGGTCATGTTTTGTTCATTTGTTTAGCTTAACCATTGACACACAAACGTCTATTTTCCGATTAAATCCAATTATAGGAAAGCACAAACTTGTATGGCCTTTGTACTGGTCTCAAACCCGGATAAACGGCGCAGTTGGAAGGGAATCCAGTGCAAAACTTTGACGAATTAAAGCAAAATGTGGCTTTTTGCTACATTATGATTGTTTAAACTACTCCTGTGGTTTTAAAGCATATTTTGTTGTCGTTTGTCTGTGCAGGGAAAAGCTCTTGGCGTCGGCATCGGCTGCATCCTCGGCATGTTTCCGCTTTTGTTCTTTAAAGACGACGACAAAGATGAGAAGAAAGATGGAAAGAAAAAACAACCCGCTGCGGCCACAGAAAGCAGCAAAAACTGAAGCTATCAATCTGCTGCCGAAAAAGACAATATACAATCCACTAAAAGCTAGACTGATTGGCCTTGTCGGGCGAACTATCTGACGACAGCACCCACGCAGTCGCATCAGGGGGTCAATGAAAACTAATTAAAAAGGTGTTCTGAAGTGGATCTTAGTTTATTTGATTGTAGGATTTTAAGCACAGTTACCTGGCTGAAGGCGACCGGAAGACCTTCAAAATGGCGGACTGCTGCTGCTGCTTGCCAAACTAAGCTCTCATTTTGACTGACACATTCTCATTTATTGGAAAAAAAAAAAGAATCGAAAAAAAAAAAGGCAAAACACCCTCCCTTTGCTTCATCTGTTCTGAAAAGGAACAGGCATGAATCTGTAACACACGAGTCAACAAAGAGGACCTAGTTTAAATGACTGTTTGATAGAAAATAACTATTAAGTATCTTAAGGCATCTTGTGTTGGGATTTTGTGTTTTTTGTCTTAGGTTAAAATAGGGCTTTGTTCAGCAGTGTTAAAACAAGGACTTGTTCGTGGTTGCCGTTTTAAGCCAAGACATCAGTGCATGTGAAGGTGCAATTTCAGATATTTGATTTCTCAAGCATGGTTATTTTATTTTGAGCTGAAAATGGCCCTCTGTAAGAATCTTGTTTTGTTTAATTGCAACATAAACTATATTTTTATGTAATTTTATAAAATGCGCACAAGATGTACATATAAAACAGTACATGCCTCCTACGTAAATGTCGGAAGAAAGATGAAGAAAATCTGTACCTCAACATTTGCAAAGAAATTGTAGCTGAAATGAAGGACCTGCAGCTTATTTTCCCCCCAGTTTCAAATGATAAAATCACTTCGCTACAACAATAACCTTTCCTGATGCAGCTTTCCAAATGTTTCTTGCACCAAACCTCTCTCCCCCAAAACATCTATTTACTTTTCTGACAAAGCAGCTTTCCAGGTCCACTTATGAGGGAAGGCTGTTGCAAACTAAAACACCTCCCTATGTTATTTCTATGCTGCCCTCCTCTGGCTGGAAGCTAAACTCCTCAATCAAATCACCAATTCATTCTGTCACTAGATTTTTGCAATTTATCTTCTGTTTATGTTTCGTCTTCTACATTACTCAGGTTCTCCATTTTCATAACATTTCGTGTAAGTATGTGCAACAAATTTTAACAAAAAACATTCCCATTTAGATCAAAGTTTCAGAGACATTGAATTGGTTTTGAGAATAATAAATATGTAACCAAAACACGTCGCCACTACATGCACTTATAATAATAATTATACCATTAACTACGATGTTTTAGCACAATAGTTCATGACTTCTTTTGTATGTATCGCAGCTTCTGATGCCAAGTACTCGCATAACAAACCGTAAACTTGAGACTTAACTTGTGCAAGGTCGTTCTGCTTATTTATTACATAGACATATACAAAATATAAGGACAAAAAATTAAATAATTCTTTATTTATGTAGTTGCTAGTTAGCATTTCAGTCTGAATGCATTGTGCATGCATTAATACAAAGCTTATTGTACATGTCTACTTTGTCATAATAAAATTAAGTCTGCTGCAGATCTTTGTCTTTTTTAAGGACAGATTTATATTATTTCGGAGAGATGACTAATTGTTATGAATATGCTGTACTTTACAAAATTAGTAGTTGTTCAACAATTGTTTTTTTTTAAATACAGAATAGAAAGGCGCAAAGAGGATGTTTTATTAAGTTCAGATCCAGCAGTGATGCAAACTTTGTAGAGATTAACACGCATGACAGCAGATTTGTATTAACTTTGTTTTTTCTGTCATGGAGTTATGCTACTCCTGTTTTGTATCATCAAATAGCATTTTGTTGTTGTGCACCATTTTGTCTATTTTCTGTCCTGCTGGTGTCATTAGCTCTGTAGTGAACTAGCACAAGATCAAAACATACTACACTCAGAGGTGAAGTACTGCCTGGGGAAAATGAGACACAAGAGGCCGACATAGAAACCAGCATGAACAACGTGTGAGAGAATAACAGAGACTACGAGGAATAGTTCAACCAAGAGCTTTTAATTGTGTCTTTTTAAATGTCACACACTCTTAGCCAATACTACAACTGAACTACAACTGCACAGTATTTACAGTCTTTAAGACACAAACGTGTACGTTAATAGCAGCTCAACATGAATAAATGATATGTGCATGGCTCCTTGTATAAATAAACATTATTTAAATGTGTTATTTACAATGAAGATAAATAGCTATATCTTAAAACTAAATCTTCTGAAAGACCTGAAAGCATTTAACATTCAGTGCAGAAAGTAATAGTATCAAATGTTACTGACGAGTTCGATATCACCACCACAAAGTGATAAGAAAAGAATATAATAATAATAAAAATGAATAACATGATAACATATACTTGAATTAATGTCTATTAACTGTTACATTTTATTGGCAGAAGCCATTTGCACAAGGTAAAAGCTACAATAATGAAGTACCTTAGGAATTTAGAATATGGATTTACATATTTAAAATCATAAAATAGAAGTTAGGTATTCATTATATTCAATACAAAATAACATCACATGTATTAAAGCAGAGAGCTTCAGTCATTTCAACAAAATTTGTACATTTGACTAATCTTGGCCGCTCAACTAACCAGCAGATGGCTCTGTTTTTGTTTTAGCATCAAAACGCCTTGTAAACAATGACCATGATATTGGACAACAAATAACCAGCACGAGTCAACAACGTGTTCACACAATGTTACGGCAACATTTGTTACATAACCTCAAGTCTTAAATAGATACGCCCCCTAACAGTTGTAAGAGTTTGTTACTAGGACACTATAACAAAAGATCCTGGTAACACTTTAGAAAACCACTCAACTATTGAGAAGTAGTAAAACCTTAATGTTATTAAATAAGACTATTTTAAACACTCAAAACTTACGTTATAACAACAAATCAGTAATATGCATAATAGTGGATCAATACTATGTTTTTACACAATACAAAACATTACGTTATTCTCAAGTGTTACAAAGATTATCCATAAAAACTGGTCAATTAGATTAGATTTAAACTTTTGATAACTAAGTGAATAAGGATTTATATAAATCTAGTCAATGTCAATAATGAAAGACGTATAGAGACAAACATAACTTATAAAACATATAAATAAATGATCCATTTGCAGTGGATGTGCAGGCCTTCTTCTATATTAGGGCATAGTCTTGTGGTTGAACAAGAACACGGGCATGTTTAGGGTCAAACAAGACAAAAGCAAGTCTTTTCTCCACATTTTACAACTGCAGAAAGTTCATTGCTTGTCTCAAAAAATAAAATATTAGTTTTCCAGTTTCACTTTGATAGAACACTGAGGAAGGCAAGAGCTGAGCGCTGTTGTATATATGTACGTAAATACCTTAATTTACTTGATTTTGTGAGTTCCGTTGTTGCTGTGAACAGATGGGCACTCAGAGGAAATGGAGGAGGGTTTGTTGGGGGCAGAGGGGTCTCTGGGTTTGTGTTTCCAATGCAAGACGGCAGCTGCCAAAATGCTGAGGATGTGTACATGGAAGTACATAGACCTAGGCCGATACATTGAAAGATTTATAGTTTACGAGCAGATTAAACATGCAGTATTTGATATAGTATTATTAATATTGCACCTGTAATAAATCATTGTAGGCTCAACTGCGAGAAGCAAAAAGGGCATGACTGTGTAGCAAATGGCTAACTGTGTCGCAGCCCAAGTCACAATGTCGTAGCCATACTTCATGACTCTGGATCCAAGAAAATAGTGTCGAATTGACTTCCTGATCTAGTAAAGAAAGTTGAAAGTTGCACATCATCGACCAAGTCTGATGCACGGACTGTTTTTGTTTTGTTTTGAAAGATTGTTACAGAGAAAATGTGTAGATGACCATGAGCACAATCACAGAGAAAAAAGTCATTTCTTCTTTGGTACTTACAGCTCGAGCGGCGATGGTAATAGGGATAGCGGTGAGGAAGGTAAAGTAGTATCCTGGATAAAGGCCATGCCAAACGGCAGACAGGACAAAGGTCAAAGGCAGCCTGTACCGTGGAGCTCGATCATAGCACACCCTAAAGATATAGAGAGATTTTTAAAAAGTCATGCAAGTGAGTGTTGTATTTATGTTTGCAGACAGCACTCACATTTTGAGCCAAATCCCTGTGCGAATATTCCAGTTGTCTATAAATGTCTTGAAGCTAGTGGCTGTCTGCAAAAGGTTCACAAAAAGCTGTGTCAGTTGAATTCAACGCACTGCACTCTTCGACTCAAACATATTGATTTCACCTCAATTCCCAGGATGTTGACGTTGCAGAAGAGATCCCAAGACGGCCTTCCATTCTTGTCCATTCCTGAAAAGCCATAACCTGCTGCGTTGTTCACTGCATCAGCTGCGAAGAGAAGATTCCTGATCTCAGCTTATACAAGTAATGACTCCTGCACGATGAACGAGAACTCACCAAGAGTCCAGGCAAAGTAGAATTTAGGCCGAGAAGCTTGTATGGAAAAAAAAGCATAGATGAGTCTGGTCATGAAGGAGGCGTTGGCCAAAAAGTCTGGATCCACATTGTAAATTACTGGCAAAGACCGTGTCACAATGAAGAAAAAGAACACACAGCCAACGCAGAGCAGCAGTTTCTCACACACCGCTCTCTGTCAGGGGAGATACAAAATAGACGTTTTGTTTTCATCTTCCTTTATCTAACAAATTAAGTTATTTAGCGTGCTTGAAGTCAGACCACTGGCGATGGCTCTAAAGGCTTCTTATATCCGTTGCGTCCATTGCATGTTCCTGAATGTAGCCTGCTGCTGATGTGGCGACCCTCCATGAAGTCTATGTAGTCCTTATAGTCACTGCATGGGCCCACCAACACACTCAGGAAGTTAAGGTTATAACTCAGGTACTCGATCAAAGAAGGCCTTTGTCTGCGGAGTGAAAGAAATGACCAAAATAAGAAAATATCACACACAGAAAATCCCACATGCCGTGATAACCTAAAATGAATGTGAAAAACACCAAAAACCAAGTGACCATTTGATAGAGTAGTCATTCCCAACCTTGGGGATGCTCAGGGGGTCCCCAGGGTTTTTAGAAAAGCGATTCAAGCTAGATTGTGTGAATTTTGATGAAGAGATGGCATTTTAATTGAATCTTTACATTATTTTATAATCAGTACTGTTCTGTTACATCTTTATTGAGATTATTAAAAATATATTTTTCATTATAAGGCAGTAGCATCTGGGGTTGGAGAAGGATGATGGGGTCATCAACATCTCCCTTGTAAAATAGGGGTCCCTTGGTGAAAAAGGTTGGGAACCACTGAACCAAAATATGATGACTAAATAAAAAGTGTCTTATCTGGACTGCAGATGATTGTGTTCATACAAAATGTATGTATATTTCTATTGTAAACAGAACTTATGATGAATGATATTGAATTATCATCATGGGAAGTGCATTGTTCAGTAGTGGACACAAAACACTTAAATAGAATGCAAAATCATGACAAAATTTCATGTGCTGAAAAAGATCATGTTTTCATGCACTTTCATGCATATGCTGTTGACAAGTAATTCACCATGAGTGCATCTCCATGTGTGTCCATCTTGGCTAGAGGAGAAGAAAAGGTTATTTACTGCCAATTTTAAAACTGTACGTTCCAACCTTTTCAACAGATGTAGTTCACGTCCTCAACATACTACACAGGCACTTGATTGTCAGACCTCCATTAGTCATCAGAACACAGACAAACTAAAGTTGAGTCTTACGTTAAAGTCACGCGCTTCTGTTCTGGGTTTAGTTTGTCCGGCTTCTTACACATACCTGGAAAACAATATGCAGTATTCCAGTTAGCAAATGAAATGATTGACATAAGTCTTCAGACTTGTCAGAAAGCAATGCTTTATAGAGAAACAATGAAACATTAAACAAAACAATACAGTAGGTGATTGGAGGAGAAGTCCCTATGAGAGCTCAGCTGAGACTATTGAAGGCCAAAATGACAGAACGATAACCATCCTTGTAGCCTTCTGTCATTCTAGTATTTCCAGTGCAGTGGCTTGACAGGAACGAGTTTAGCCATGTTTCAATTACATGTTTCTATTTTCTCTCTAGCCACACTGCAGGAAAGAACAGAAAGGAAAGACCACACCTTCTACTCCAGGTTTGATGTGACCACCCCCTCCCCCACGGTGGCCACCTCCGCCAACCCAAACCTGGACCCCCCCGACTCATGAACGCTTCTAAACACCTGCCACTTTAACTGCAACTCTTCATCACTCACTGCACTGTCACTTTCTGCACTACAACTGTAAACTTAACTGTAAACTTGTGTACATAGTAATGCCTATTTTTATTTTTTATTTTATACCATCGTCATTTTAAATTGTCCCTTAAATGCATGCCCTTTTGTTTGATTGAATATATGTTGTTTTATTATTGATCAGTGTTTTGTGTTGCACCTTAAGGCCGAGACGAGTTCCTATGTTTGTGAAGTTTGTTCATTGACAATGGCAATAAACTCTTTCTGATTCTGATTCTGAGAAGACCAGAAGGGCAGTGATAATTGGCCTTCTGTAGCCTTCCCCCGCTCTGTAGAGCTTTGCAGTTTCTTCATCCTCATCATGGCTAAGTATTTGCTAAATTGCACTTGTGAGATGTATGACTGTTTACCAAGTGAATCCCAAGGTTAAGAAGCATCCTATTTATGATTGAGAAAACAGGGAGGGGTCAAAGAGGGCACAGGGTCTTATTACTTAGGGTTAAAGTAACAGTTTATATTCTGAATACTTGGGATAAAAAAGGCCTGGAATCAAACCACTTTAATGTATAAATGATTTCTGTCGGATATTCACTTATCTAAACTGGACAAGATGATATTTAGCTTGTGTATTAGCAGTACCTTACCATCATGGAGTTGAAATGCTAGCGAGGTAAGCTTTTGCACAACCATCATCAGCGGCCTGAGCAGAGACGACAGAGAAGGATTAATATTACGATGCTGCACAGTTGATAAAAACCTCACAGTTCTGGAGATCTTTGTGAATGCAAGGAGTTTAGACACTATTTAGAGCTGCTTTGTCCCAAGGAGTGCACGAACAGTATGTGTCTGTAGCGCCGCAGATGCTGGATCTGCTCTGTGACTGAACTGCTTTGTGTGCACTGCATGGCAAAGCTCAATGAGAGTTGGCACAGATTCACTGAAGCGGAGTGCCAGCCGGGGGGTTGTTTTTCGGGGGTTTTCACTGCTCAAACTAGGCATGTTTTTCAATCGCAGTTGATTACGTAGGATTTATTTAGTAAAGAGAAGGGGCAGTTGTGAGACAAAGTGATTCAAATCTGTTCATGTTGTATTACTGTTTTCAGCTTCTTGTTTTATGCAATGTTTTGAGGTCCATTCCAAAGATACATTATTTTTGTTTGTTGCTGTTGTAAGTGTCAATTACTGTGGCAATGGTCCTAATTTTGAATCATTCTGAAATCCATGAGTAAAAGACTTTCCCGACTGCGGTAACACTGTAACTATGGATGGGTTGATTCACTGCTTAGTCATGTGAAAATGTAACCAGTAACCATCAGTAAATCTGGAATTGGTCTACAATGATTTGGTCCAATAAAGTGACAATAAATGTAAAACACTCTGTGAGGGTTGCCCTTTTCTATATAAATCCATTTACCAACTTTTCCTCACTGACAATAAGGAAACAACATACCTTCTACAACTCCCCAAAAAGCAGCCGGCCCAATTACACTTTCTAGGCACGTCAATAATGAACAATGCTGCTTTCTATGTTTTTTAACTGGTGCGGTATTTGCACAGCGCCGTGTGAGACGTGACTGGGTAAGCAGCAAAGCGCGTTCAATGGATAGTAACTGATAACATTACAAAAAAAATTCTACAATGAGTCATGTGCTGTCATTAAAAGGAGTGGCACTGGGAGTTGGGGAAACTGGTGCTGCGAGAACTTACCCAGAAAAGTCTGTTGAAAGAATTCCGTAGTTAAAAATATAGACTCGGATCATTTGGCACACTAAGAGGTAGCCTATACTCCACACCATTGTATATCTGCAGGAAAAACACGAATAATGCCATTTAGGTACGTTTACATACATTTGAAATATTGCATGTGAAATTAAAATCTGTTAGTCAGTTCACTTAAATGATTTTCTCTGTTATTGATCATTTTTAAGACTTCAAAGGATAAAATAATTTGTTTTGAAGAGCTAGGAAACGGTCCTTTTTGGAATCAATTGTATGAATTTTAACGTATAGATCCACTGGTCACACATGAGACGTAACTACCAAAAATGACCAAAAAATATGTCTTTACCGTGGCACTTGATAAAGGTATTTCAAAGTAAATTGTATTCTGACAGCAAATCTGGCACGACAATGAGTACTATAGGAGTATAAAAGTCATACCAGGCCATGACATCAACGATAATGAGTTGTTTTAAACTTGAGAAGAAGGCATGTCTACGCCACTAAAACCACCAAACACACGCCTATGATACAGATATTTCTTGAACAAGTTTTTCCTGCATCTGTCATTCAAGCCGCACGTTATAGTTCCAGATTTAAACCACAATGTTGTACGCAACGTATCAATAACACGTCTACATTGTATTTCTCTCTCACCCAGGGCTGTCTTTAAAGTAAAACTGTGTTAAAAGACATATCTAATTCATTTCCCCAGATTCAAACGATGTCTAACCCAAAAGGGGAGAAACATTTGGATAAAATTCAGTCTAAATTAAGTTTGAGAACCACAAGGCTGAAGCAAGTCTGAGTTACGACGTTATATTTCACTTTCTACATACCTGTGCACGCTGTTGATATCACTTTTTATGATAATCAAATAGCTTGCCAATACTACAGTGAGCATGTGAGAGGCGTACCTGCAAAAGCAAACATACACGTTGTTCCACCCGTTATTTACTAGATAACATTGTCCTTGTTTTTCCACACTGGTCGTCCACACTTAACTCAAAAATGCAATCGGTCAGGACAATCGCATGTGTTTAACAAAAGCATGCCTCGGTAATGAAGTGCGCAGATTAGATTTAGCGTCATATGACAAATAAATGGACTACTGCGTGTGTGTGTGTGTGTGTGTGGAGCTGTCTGCACGTGATGTTGTACCATCCGAAGCAGAAGATAAGGATGGCGACGCCGAAGAGTGTCGCCACGGCGTGTCTGACCAGCGGGTTGGTGTGCGCCGGACTGAGGTAGAGACGGAACCAGAAGGCAGCGGCCAGTGCAAAGAGCTGACTGGCCATAAAGTTCAGCTGTGGGTCAGAGTGTCAGGGGTCAACAACTTATTATTATCATCATCACAATATTCATTTCACTGGAAAAATGTTCTTTGTAATAGAGTGGAGAAGCAAACGTCATTGTAGAAATTGTAGTTCTTCCTGACAACATGCCTTATTGGGAATTATAACCGTCATATAACAAAGAATCAAGATGCAAAGTGTTTGATAAGTTATTTCTTCATGTTGTCTGCACTGAAATGGAGCAAAGACGCTTGCCATTCGACAAATAGTGATTATTGAGGGACTTGAGATGACACGACATCACGATATATCGGTTATTGTTAAATCTCTAGTGCAATTCTGATTAAAAAAAAAAAGAAAAAACAAGCGATATAAATGCTATCAATTTTATAATTTTATCTGTGTAATTTGAGACTGCACCTAATAATGAGACTGCACTATATTGTGAAACATTATTTTAAGTCGTTCTATTAAACACTCAAACAAAGAAACTGATTAAAAAAAAACTACAGTAAAGTATATAACTTTTCTATGATATTATTGTGATGGTTGATATTCTAACAACACAATAGCTGCTTTAACCTTTTCGCGCGTTCCATTTAATCCAGTCTCACGTTTGTAAAATAGACAGGTGTTTAATCCAAGGATCCTGTTTCGTGAATAACCTCACCTGATCCACGGGGAACTTGAGGTATTCGCTCAGCGGGAGCAGCCACAGCGCGCCCGTGCTTTGAAACGCGGTCTCCATCCTTCACTCTGCAGACAGATCCAGGCTTAATCACAGATGTTTCTCTTCTCACGTTTTCCCTACTTTCCTGAACGGTCTGCGACAAACATAATGTGACGGGCAGCTTTCCCCCCGAGGTTCCTCTGACCTGTCCGCGCGCAGTTTTTCTCTCCTCCTCCTCCTCCTCCTCTCCTCCTCCTCTCCTCCTCCGCGCGAGTCATTATGGTCCTGATTTCAAAATAAAAGCTGTCATCCAATGTAAAAGATGAGATTTACTGTTTGGGGTCGTCAGTACTGAATCTACTGCCCCGTGAGTATTTATAATGGACGTGTTGGGTCTAAAGTTCTTTGTATTTTAACTAGAAAAATACGCAGAAAGCTTATTGTTTGATTTTGAAGGTTTGTCTAATTTCCGGTGAGTTGTAAAAACTACTGCGTGTATTTAGTGTTGTATCAGCACAATAAAATATTACAGAGAGATGCAGAATTATCTGAAGTTAAACTCTAATATTTGAATCACAAAATAAATGATAACCACAGATTTGTTTCGCATTTGTATTATGTATGACAATCCCAAAGCCTATTCAGGTTTTATTTTCTATTATAGTAAATATCCCAGATAACAAGCTAATGTGGCCCACATCTGGCCAAGGTATGGCACTTGTGGCATTAATCCGGCCCGAAGAAACAATTGTTAACCAGAAGTGGGCCTTATATGAGATTACCAATATGGCAATTTGGCAAAAAACACATGGGCCACTATATGGCAAAGATGTGGCTTTCCATCATTAGTTTTTTAGGTAGACCAGAGGTCACCTAATATGGTCCACATGCAATGTGTGAAATATGGCCCAGATTTGTAAAATACATATGGGCCACTATATGGCAAAGATGTGGCACTTTCATTATTGGTTTCTTTTGGTAAACCAGAGGTCAGCACTATGGTCCACATGCAATGTGTGAAATATGGCCCAGATTTGGGAAGATACATATGGGCCACTATATGGCAAAGATGCGGAACTCCATCAGTCTGTCTGTCTGTCCGACATATAATATATATTGGGTCCTAATGCAGAGACTCGACCTGTGTAAAATACAGCAATATTATGCCGATACAGCTATAAAATAGGTCCACATTTTATGCAGAATCAAACTAGGTTTACACCACAATGGACACAACAATTGGTCATTATTCTGTTTACTTCACACTTCACAATCTTTACTTTCCACCATCCCTAGAAATAAAGAAATAAGCACATTATTTGTAAATCCCTTAATATACAGAGACTAAACTTCATAATTCTTGGTCAATTTACATTCCATAGTTAGTTCTGATATGCAATTTAATATTAACATTATCTTTAAAAGAAATAATAGATAAATGAAAAAGCCGGATGAACGGGCTGCGGCGGTCGCTACGTCACGTCAAGCGCAGTATAGAAAGAGCGCGAATTTTGAAAGACGTCACGGAAATCTTTGACTGCTGCGCTGTCTCTTCTCAGATTAAAAAGGGTTTTTGGTAAGTCTATATTTTTTTTATTCACATCCGCAAATATATTGTTGTCATTTAAATCCGTTTTGTATATTACGTTTTGTTCCATCAGGGTTTGAAGAGGGTTAGCTAGCTAGACTCAGCTAAACTCCTTGTATGTTGCGTTTATGCCATAAACACGGCATTTTCACCCTTTAGTAAAAACTGCGCTGGAGCGGGACGGGGGCTTCTGCGTGTATAAAATGAATGTATTAAAATTCCATGGTGTATAAAGTCGTAATGGAGCCGGGTCCCTGTCCGCGGGTCCGGACAGGGTTTATGCTTCTCCATCAAATTCACGCAGACCTCCACGACGCACACGGCAGCCAACCAGAAAGCAAGATTCGCAATGGGCCGCCGTGTGCGTCGGGGAGGTCTGCGTGGATTTGATGGAGAACACAAACCGGCTTTATTCGGAGCGTTCAGCCAGCTCCGAGTTCAGAGTCCGCCTCCCATAAAGGAGAGCAAGCCTCAGAGCCACCTCATGTCCAAGCCTGGGAGAGCGCGAGTATGGTAATAAAGATAATGAGAATGAAACTTTTTATCTAAAAATATCGGTCCACATTACAAAATACAATTGTTAGACTTAAATTATAGCCAGTTGGCCATTTAAATAATGCATACATAATATGATATATATATAATATTTCTAATATATATATTTTTTAAATATTTTTTATACCTTTCTAAAGAAAATACATAAATGTATAATTCACTGGAGTTAAATATCAAACAAAAACTTTCTTTTTAAGCAAATTATCAAACAGCCGGCTGAAGCTCCCTCTAGCCGAAATTCACAGACCTACAGACGAAATGAGGAAACTCAGCCAAAGAAGAAACGAAACAGGATGTGAGTATATCATAATTGAAGACAATATGAACGTTACCATAGTATTCACAATGGTCAAAGTCCACTTCTGTCTCTGGTTATTGATGAATTTACCATAGAGAATATACATACCAACTGGTTTATTGACGTTTTAATTACTAATGATTTGCAATTTAACAATTGGCCCTGTGCATTGAATGGCTGTTACAAAGTTTATATTTCAATTTGCTAACAATAGCTAGGACTCAGTACTTACTGAGAAATTCATTTTTATAATGTTTACACTGAGTTGGTCTGAAATGAATAAATACTAGATCAGAGGTGAACATTGAGTTGGGGTGGGCTTCTCTGACAACATGGGAAAGACAAGTGAATTCTTCATCAAAGAACACTTTTGTATTTTATAAAGAGACATGTTTGTGTCAATGCTAACGCTAAGCACACATAAGCCATCAGCACAGGCCAGTTGAAGTGAGTATAATCATTATATCATATTTTTTAATTTAATTATCTCTGTGATTACTTGGCTATCCACATGAAGAAAAATAACAACAACTGGCACATAGTTCAACATCGGAAGGGAGGAGACAGGGAGGAGACAGGGAGGAACAAGGAGGAGACAAGGAGGAGACAAGGAGGAGACAAGGAGGAGACAAGGAGGAGACAAGGAGGAGACAAGGAGGAGACAGGAGGAGACAAGGGGAGACAAGGAGGAGACAGGGAGGAGAGAGGAAGGAGGTGGAGAAAGGGAGGAGAGGAGGAAGAGAGAGGAAAGGAAGGAGGTGGGGAAAGGAGAAGGAGACAGGGAGGAGAAAGGGAGGAGAGAGGAAGGAGGAGGAAGGAGAGTGGAGAAAGGAGACAGGGAGGAGACAGGAGACAGAGGAGACAGATAAGCTAGTCCAATGGAAGTAGCACAGTGCACTGTGCACAAAGCCTATTCTCACCCCTAGTCAATTTTAAACTATGGGACTTATAGAATGTTGTGTTTGTCAAGTGAACCTAAACTGTTAAATTGTATTGTTTATGTTAATATTTATATATATATATATTTATTTTGGTTTTTTTTAGATTTTATGATGTATATAGCCACAGTCCGGAGAAATAAATTGACATCCCAGGCAACCAACCAGGAGATAGAATCTTCATGAAAAATGGTAAATCTTGCTACGAGCGATGGAGGAAAGAATGGAGAGAGAGGAGAGCGTCGGAAAGAGAGGACTGCAGAAGACCTAGAAGATTGCATTTGAGCTAGCTTGAGTTAGCTTGACTTTATTTTCATTATTCAAATAATAAAAATGTTTGGTAATTTAAGTGAAACAGCAGTTGTAAATTTTTATTACCATTAATTTTCCCCATTTTTTCTGTTTTGTGTTTGTGAACCGTTAAATATTGTTTTCAACATTGAGTTAAGTTTATTTTGAATTTAAAATAAACATACGTTTTCTAAAAAGTTATAGCATGTTATATCTAGTTACCGTTGTAAGAATATGCGTGCGCCATTATAATAATAATAACTAACAGATATTTATGTAATTCAGGTGTTTGTGCATAGTGAATTTGAGGACCACAGGCCTGTTGTATGCGCCAAATCTGGGCCAGATAGGGTCATTGCACTCTAATTCAGTGGACCACATTTGGCCCAGATATAGGCCACGTAGAGAGCCACATCCGTGCCTTAAGTGGGCCACAAGCTTTTGTATGGTCCACATCTGGGCGAGATGGGGTCATTGCACTGGAATTCAGTGGGCCACATTTGGCCCGATATAGGCCACGTAGAGAGCCACATCTGTGCCTTAAGTGGGCCACAAGCTTTTTGTATGGTCCACATCTGGGCCAGATGGGGTCATTGCACTGGAATTCAGTGGGCCACATTTGGCCTAGATGTAGGCCACGTAGCGAGCCATATCTGTGCCATAAGTGGGCCACAAACCAGTTGTATGGCCAAGTCTGGGCCAGATCTGACCACATGTATACTATAGGTGGGCCAGCTTTGGAACACATTAGATATTCAGGGCTACTTCTGGTTAACAGGTGGGGTTGGTTTGGTTCACTGTGGCTTTATATGGTAACCGAATGTGGACCGCATTTGTGCCGTAAATCCAACACGGTATGTCAGCCGCATCAAAGTGTTGGCTCAGGGCCAGATATGGCCCATTGAAAGTAATACTACTGCTGGCCAATAGTGGAAACGCATTTATACCGACGGTGGGCCAGTGTGGTAAACGAATGTGGACCGCATTTGTGCCGTAAATCCAACGCGGTATGTGGGCCAAATCATAGTGTACGATGTGGGCCTTAACTGGGCCACAACAATTTTGCTATCTGGGTAACCCCCTGATCTAAACAAATCACAATCTACGGGCCAATAATACAGATAATAGGACTGACAGGGATAGGGCTGAAACTATTCATTGGTAATAATTATGTGTATTTGACTATTTAAATAATTATATTCAAATTTTGATCATTGTCTGGGCTATTCTTAAATAGTAAAACACATGTAGGAAGATGTTCTATGACCGTGACAGTATGAAATCAAAATGTTTGCTTTTCAATTCACTTTATGTGTAAATATTCTCTATCTAGAAGCCTTCAGTTCAGTCACTGTTTGACTAGATACTAACTAAAGAGTCGACAAAATAATAGTTTTGGGGCAAATCGATATTGCTAAAATGCAGATTTCAGTTGTAATATAGGGTTGCAAATGCCAGTAACGTCAATACATTTATTTATTTCGTTCTGATTTGTATTCTGATTTGTGAGAATCTGGGAAACACAAGAGAACGTATTTTACTAATAATTGTATTGATTATTATTATTATTATTCTTATTCTTATTCCTATTATTATTACTACACATTATAGTTTTTGTCATTTAATCATGTTTCACCTTAATGTCAAAGCAAGTTCTGAGTGTTTGAATCCTGTTCATTGGCAATAAACTCCTTTCTGATTCTGATACAATCTCAGATCTATTCTCAGATCACTTTTCCATTGTTGGTGTCTGGCGCCATCTAGTGTCGAGTCTTAGAACAGCAAAGGTGTGCCCAGCACACGCGCTGTTTACAAAGGCCAATGAACACGTGGCGGGTCAAATACTGCACTGTCATTGGCCAGAACAGAAGTATTATGGGCGTGATATTCTCTGTGAAACACCAATGAGACGTCATATGCAAATTTAGTTTGAAAACTTCCCGGGAAATCCGAGTTTCGCGGGAGGGCTCTTGAGCGCGTAAACCGTATCCCTTCATTCATCAGGCCGTTTCCTGAAGCCATTTCTAGACGGCCGAAACGAGAGTTGCGCTACTTTTTAATCCGCCGCATCTGCCTAAATGCACTTTTATAAGGACAAATACTTTACGATAGCCGATAAATCAGACTTTGAAGTGTACTTTGGTCTGATTATTTTTTTAAACTTTCGCCACGGATTTGTAGAAAAACGGTCTTAAAAGTACAGGGACGAGAAAGAGGTTACCCCGAATACGCAAGATGAGAAGAGGGATCACCTCGGCTCCGGATAAAGTGATTTTAGCGGGGGTTGGGGGCGCTCATTTGGACAATAATATAATTTTAACAACTCTAGCGGATCGTTTAAATCCAGGACAATCAAATGCAACTTATATTCAGATAATTACGACCCCACCGCCTTGCAACGGTGCACAGACCTCAAATGTGTGTTTATCCGAGCCTCAGATAAACAACATTTACACAACTCCACAGCAAGCAGCTGCAAACGGGACAGGACAACGACCCACTCTAGGAAGACCACCGGTAAAATGAATATAATCGCTTTGCAGTGCTATAGTTAGCCACAAACAAAACGAAAGGTTAGCTCGCTTGGCTAACAGCTTGTTGTTCGCGCAGCTAGCTGCTTAGCATCGACCCAACCTTAGCAGAAATACGATGGCTAAGTTGCACAAATGTCTCTACTACGTGTGCATTGACAATTGCAGGATAAATGTTTGCTTACAGTTTGTTTTCAGACGAGAGGAGCATGCACAGCTAACTTTGTGGTGCTTTTGTGTTTCCCTGCAGATAGAAACCCAGGTTAAGATGAGTAACATTAGCGCTGGCCTAGTGGCTGCTATTTGGCGTCTTAATTTGGGGGGCAGGGGACTGATGGTTGCTTGTTCCATAAGTTAACACATTTTATACGCTTTCCTGCGCAAACAGTCGAGGTTACATGCACAAACCCTGGTTTAGCTCGATACCAGACTAACTCAAACAAACTTCACTGTCGCCACATTTATTCCTGTCTTTGAAGATGCAAGTCAGCTCAGAGGAGTTTGAGACCTAGTTTAGCTCTCATTGCTAAGAGCGATGGTTAAAAAGACATCACAACTTCGTTGCTTTAACCTCATCCTTGATTCACTTTCCTATGCTAAACTGTTATTTTTGTGAATAATAAAGTGTAACCTTATGTTACATTCATGTTGTGTAAAATTGTTCTCGAGTGCATTTGCACGTTTCCTGTACACCATTGTTGCACAGAAAACTCAAAATCAAGAATCCGACATACAGGGTGTGTATTTAGTCTTGGTTATTCATCTTTCATGAGCTAAACCAGTCTGAGTATCTCGGGCTGAAGCCATGACCAGGCGTGGGGTGAGGGGAGCTGCATGCAGACGTAAAATGGCTGACATTTTGACTGTCAAAGGGTATATTATAGCTTGTGAAAGCTGTTTAATTGTTTATATATAGTAAGACCATTGAATCTGTGGAGGGTGCACCTATCCACCAACTGCAGATAATGAAAAACTAGGCACTGACCCTGATTTAAACTGATGTTTAAAGTCTGAAGATTATTATCAAGGGTGGCCACTTGAATAAACATTTTTATTTTGCCAATATTTACTTCCTCATTGTTTGCTTTGGAAACCGTGTACAAATTTGGAAACCAGTGTGAACATGTTAACACACTATATATAATGATCAAACTTAATAAAAACAAGAGCCAGTCAATATTTGTTTTATTTATATATTAAGTTGTTGGCAAGGCTTTGGAGCCCTAGTGTGTTGTAGTTTGAATGTTCCTAAAGCAAAAACGTGTAACTAACCCGCATGGCATCTTTCAAAGGCTAAAAGACGACTTGCCTTAGATGACTCGGATCACCAGTACCAGACTGATGTAGTCCGAACACCACGAGGCAGAGGAGCCTCTGCAGCCTCAAATGGAGCCGGCCTAAAGACACCCAGAAGTATGTTACTTTTTGTCCTGCAGTATTCATCTGTGGTGTTCTTTATTTACCATATGTTTGTAATGTGGTATAGTTCATGCTTTTTCTAAAACTTTTCATAATAGTTAGACTTAGAATCTGCATTGCGTCAGTTTTACTTGTGGGCCATTGTGCTTAAAACGCTAAGACTCTTGGCTCTGATTGTGTCCATTCTTTTTGCATTGTAGCTCCGAAGTCGCCACCAGAGAAGACCCGTTATGACACTTCTCTGGGATTATTAACCAAGAAGTTTGTAGATCTTTTGGCTCAGTCGTCTGATGGGGTGCTGGACCTTAACATTGCAGCTGAAACATTGCAGGTAATGACTCTACAAAAACTACTTGATTTTAATTGAAATGGGAACAAAAGTGGATTAGCTGTTTTACATTACTGCTCAAATCTTTTTCAATTTTTTTTGCCAATAATGTACTAAATGTTGAAATGAAACGCCCCTTTCCTCACTCTTAGGTCCAAAAAAGACGACTGTATGACATCACCAATGTTTTGGAGGGTATTCATCTCATCAAGAAGAAATCCAAAAACAATATTCAGTGGATGTAAGTGTGCTTCAAGTTAAAATATGTGTTGTCAGGTTAGAAGAAGTTGGTGTTTTAGTTTTAAGTTTTATTTTCACACAGGGGTTGCAGCCTGTTGGAAGTAGAAGGAGCACTGAACCAAAGACAGGGTTTGTCTGCAGAAGTCGCTGCACTAGCAGAAGAAGAACATAGACTTGAACAACTGATCCAGAGGTGCTCTCTGGACATGAGACACATGAGTGAATCGCCAAGTAACCAGAAATATCCTTTTCATTATGGTCTGCTGTGTTATCTTTTGTGTACAAGATCACTCATTTTTACACCAGACACGCAAGCACCTGGTCAGGACAATCGTATGTGCAAAAGTCTCCCCACATCTCAAATAATTTTCTGCCGCACTCGGGACCCTTGCTTCCTTAAGGCTCATGTAAAAGTTTGTTTGGGGCCGGATTAGTTTTCCCCACGAGTCTGTGTTTTGTATACGTTACCAACTTTACAACACCATTTAAAATAAACAATGGACCAGCTGTAGCATAGTGCTGTTCACATTTTCTAATGTAAATAACTATATTATTGATTAGTTAAAAATCTATCAGTGACACAGCTCAGAACTGTATTGCACTACACTTATTATACATATTTCTTTAACTTTGGATCCACATATGCATATGTAACATATCAAGACATCAAGCAGATTGGAAGTTTCAAGGACCAGACAGTCATTGTTGTCAAAGCTCCTACAGATACCAAACTAGAAGTGCCAGATCCAGATGAGGTATGTGTTTTAGTACGCCACACGGGGACACCGATGGCATCACTGAAAAGTGTTTGCCTTTACTGCGGAACGTGCCGGATTAAGAAGACATTTAACCCTTAAGGTCGTACGGCTGTCAAGACTCACCATTTCACAAAGGATGGACAGTGACAGACTTTGTCAATAATAGTGTACAGTAACGGTGATAACATGCTATATTTAGTGTATGCAGTTGATCAGCACTTTTTGATTTAATACGTGTCTGGGTGGTTTTATTTCTTTAAAGTCCCATTTGCATTTATAAAAGCTTTATGAACATAAACCAGGGCTGGTCTGTAAAGAAAAGGTAATGGTGGTCTTCACAAACGTTAACCTCAGATTGAGAAAACAAGCTAAATTAAAGGGGCCTTATCTAAGGTAGGTGGAAGGTCTGACATTTTATTTTCTCCATTAAATTGTTTTGCCTGAAATCTTCCACAGACTGGCATAAAACCTTTTTATTCTCCATGAAGACACGCAGGGGCCTTGATCAAACCAATTTTGGCTAAAAATATGCTTTAAATGGAATATATATATGTGTCATACTAGGCAACATGTCAGGCAAAGAAATTACATTTCCATGAGATCAGCAGGTGAAGGACCCTTCACCAGAAAACTGAAGTAAAAGCACAAACACCTGAGTACCATCAGGGACTAATTTACCACCTATAGTGCTTGTAATAAAGCTTATGAACCAAACTGGTCTTGTCTGTTTTTTGTTGCTGTTTTTTTTCATCCTACTGTGTTCTTTTCCAGAGTTTATCTATCCATCTGACAAGCACCAAGGGTCCTATTGATGTGCTGCTATGTCCAGATGATGAGCTGGATCCCAGAAGCCCAGTCAAAAGCTGCAACATGGACATTAATGGGAATTCACCTTTTCTTAAAGTTCTTCACGGTAAAGGTTTAGTAAATTGTAATATCTGCATTGCATTTGTGTTTTCAATACCAAGACCACACATAAAAATTTGAATTGTTTTCTATCAAAGCGCATTCGTGGTCAAGTTATCAGTTGCCAAAACTGTGTGATGTTTGGCAGATGGCACAATCTCCCCCATTTAAAATGTAGTGCGCCAATGTCCCAACTGGTGCCAATCTTTCGAATGCCAAATGTGACCCTCATTCATGAATATTTTCTTCAAAAATGTTTAACTTCTACTTTAAGAAGATGCTGATAGAACTCTGCGCCACAAGGTGGTCTTAAAAACACACACTTCTTGCACCAAATTCAACATCCACTATGGGACTCTTAAATGTTTATTTACATAAAAATGTGTGTGCGTGTGAGATTTTGCAAGCCTGTATCATTTAATTGGAGCCGTGAGTTGCGTCTTGGAGGGTCGACGTTCTAAGGACTGCTGAGACAGAGTCACGGGACATTACCGCGGCTGCAGCGCTTTGCCTTGCTAATATACACGCAGCTCAATAATTAAAGGTAGTCCATTATTGTACCAGCACAACAGAGGTTTAAATTGCTGAAAATATGAATTTAAATTGAGTAAACTGTTGGCTGTAGCGTTAAATATGAATGTTGCACATTCTAAAGAGGATTGTAAAAACAGACCAAATTGAAGGTCGGGCTTTTTCAGTACTGCGGTATACAATAAAATGTCTTAGTATTATGCCCTACTAACTAACTAGAGAACTCATGAATGCGCATTATGTCACAGCTGCAGAGTTCCTGTTAAAGCATACATGATCGCTCCAAATTAAAATTGGGCCAACTGGCTTATGGCAAATATAAAAGAAGCATGGCACTTAATACATAGTTTTTCTTCTTTTTGCAGATTCAAACTCAACGACTACTTCCAGCTCCTCTTTGGCTCCACCTTCTGCCTCTGCTGTTTCTGTCACAACTCTGTCCCCCATCTCGTCTCCATACACCAGTCTGCTCCAACAGACAGAAGACCAGATCCCCTCTGGCCTAGGACCCTTCCTAAATCTTGAACCGACACTTCTGGACCAGGATGACTATTTGTTAGGTTTGGGAGTGGACCAGGGAATCAGTGACTTGTTTGATGACTTTGATAGGATGCCTTCTCTAGATGAGCTTCTGTGTAGCTAGCGTTTGCTTAAACAAGTGCATGTTGACTGCAGTCTGTAGTCACCTGAAATAAGAACTTTTCACATTTATCACAAACATTGTTGAAATGAGTATCTCAGGCTAAGGGTACATGAATAATATAACAGCAAGAGTCAATATGTTTTTACACTGAAAATGTCAAATACACCTCACCCACTTGCCCCTAATTCCGGGTGTACACTGACTGACGTGGTAGCAGTTGGTTTACTTGCAGATTGCCTGTTACACCGACTCCGGTGTAACAGGCAATCAATGCACGCAGAGTCACATTTTTTTTGCACGAGAACAAACTGCTGCGTTGTCCAGATAAAATGGTGTAATGCGCGCGGTTTTAATCACTTTGTTACCGGACCCACGCCAGAGTCTGTACACCCGGTGTAAATGTATTCTACAATATGTGTCATCTGTGATGTGGTACAGACAGTGCTAAATTTAATGCGGCAATGACGGTTAAGTTTGAATTTTATGGAGTCAATTATTTTGCAATTAACATGAACACTGGTCAAAATGTGTTTTTAAATAAGTATAACGTTTAACTGTTAAAACATGAATTCCATCTATTTTACATTTTTTGAAAGGGCAATTTGGCCTCCATAATAGCGATAATTGTTTGAAACTGAACTACACCAAGGTTTCTGGCTCAGACTTCTCCAATACTAAATGTATTGAACCAAAAGCATAACATTTTGAAAACCATCTTCTGTAAGGTATCTTGGATTCACATTGTTTATACTATTTAAAGAAGAATGAATGGTTTGATAATTGCACTGAGATTCACAAAGGTGATTTTGCTATTAGATTTTTGATACCATGTAATTATAAAATCGGTGATTTTAAAAAGACTACATCAGAAATACCCTTTGGACATGCCATGACTATTTCTGGCCTAAACACTTGCTGTTGTATTGGGCCCTATTCTTTTAATCAGTGTCAGCTGCCATTTCCTCTTTGCGTGTGCTGTTAATTTCACTGTGGTATGAAATGTGTTGAAAGAGTTTGCTGCACCTTACCCACTGTGTAGATGAAGCTGAGTAGGACACAGGATTTACCTGTTTCCACTTAACTTAATTTTTTTCATCTCAACAAAACGGTTGATCAGTTCTATGCATTTGCAAAAGAAAATCATAAAAGTGCTAAGTAATCCAATTTATTACTTCTCTCATAACATTTTCTATTCGAGTAGTTGAGACACTTGACTCCTAGGATCTGCCCCCCAGAGGGCATTGCTGCTGGAACTTAACCCAACCCTTAATGATGAGATGCGTTTGAAGCATGTGAGATTTCTCAAGAATGAACCTAGCCTGCCACTGTTGGCTTGCGGTGTGAAAATGTAAAGTTTGCTAATTTCTCTGCACAAGGTACTGTAGGCTACCTCTAACTACATTAGTGTTAGACTAAGAGGGACAGGGCAGAAGAACAGTGCAACTGCTGCTCACACATAGTTGAGTAATGGTAGATGTTTTGCGTTCTATGTTTTTGAAATTCAAAATAATTTTCTCATGTAAAAAAAAAAACAAAAAAACATTTAGTCTGTCTTCCAGTGGTCTATCAAATCATATTGTTCAACTAACGCAGGGTTTCTGATTGGCGTTTCGGGAGCTTTTACTTGTGACACTATGTGTTAAATCTCTAGCAGTTTCTGTAAAAGTTTTTCCTTTTCTCTCCCATGTGCACTAATATTGGTGTACTGTCAAAGATGACAGCAATTATACCACTGTTTGAATGCTGAATAGAATGAAAAGTTATTCAAAGATTTTTTACTGCAGGCATATTTATAACGGTTATGTTTTGTATTTATATATATAAATAACAAGTTTAGTATTCTTCCCCGTTAAACTAGCCACAAATACTATTTTGTAAAACCATTTCCTTTTTAAATGTTTTTTTGTTTCTGGACCGACCAGAATCTGGTCAGAATATTTTATCTTGTTTGACTGTAATTTCTGGAGAGATTATGCCTTTCCAAACGTTAATAATGTTAATGTTTTATTGTAGCGTTGATGCCTTTGCCAGCCGTAGACTGACAGATTGACATTGTAATGAGACTGTTGTTCCAGATCCTCTTTAAATCTGCATTTCTGGCATTTGGATCAATAATAATGAATGTGTTGTATATCAAGTATATTGCTAAACAATATCTGGCATTTTCCCTATATTTCTGAGCTGTTACCAAATACCATGACATTCATTTTTTCTGTAACTGCTTATTTGAAATGTAAAACTAATAGGAAATTATGGCAAACTTGTGACATCATTTTTTGCCATCTTGAAACATTGTCGCAGTCTATTTGCAAATGAGAGATTTTAACTCTTTGTGTGGCGATGGGGTAAACTGTGTGTTATAAATTCAATTCATTTTGGATTACAGGTGGGGAAAACTCTTTTGTATACGTAGATGTTTGTAATGGTAATTTTGAATAAAGAAGGTTCAAATTAGTAAAGGTTTTATTTTCTAATGAAATATGTATACAAATAACACGATTCAAAATGGAAATTGACCGAGGTAGCTAATTTTACTCTTGAAAGTGAATGGTGTCCAAAGTTGTCTCCAACTCTGAGGCTGGCACCAGTGTTAGAGGAGCTCAGAGTAGAGTCCTGCTCCTCCACATACAGAGGAATATAAAGGTGAGATCCAGCTTGTTGATAAGGCATGGATGTATAATAAGTTCTTCTATTTCCATGATTTATTTTTATTTATACATAAACAATGAAACATTTACATAATACCATCATGACATTACATTTTATAACATGAGAAGTAGACAGAAAAAGGCATACAATAAATAACTTCAACCGTCCATGATAATACACTGAACAAGTTTATAGAATAGCCGACATTTGACCCAATGAGGTGTGTACATTGTATTATCCTCATTGTTTTAACCATGTATTGGTTACAGAAGAGTGTAAAATAAGACAAATAAAAAAAATTGTTCGGTGACATGTCCTCAAAATGTCACATGGCCCCGGAAATTGTCCCTCTTTGCCTGCTGTAGTCATGCGCAAGCATGGCGCTGTTGTGATCAATCGTGTTTAGGTTATCGCCTTTAGGTTATCGCCTTTGAGGTTGTCTTTTCTTGGTAGTTTTACTTAACTGTTTTTTTCCCGACGTGATACTCAATTGACAAGGTAAAACTCGAATACATTATTTAAGAACGTTGCTCAATCATGACTGTAAACAAGGAGGAGGATGGTTAGCATATAGGCTAGCCTTAGCTGTTAGCTTGATTTTTGCTGTTAATATGGATGGGCTGTTAACGCTGACTTGTTTATGGGCTTGCCAAACAGGCATAACAAAGTTAGTCTGTAATTGATGTTGCCGTTTAATTATAACTTATTTTGGATATCAGTGGCGTGCGGTGACGTATATGGATGGGCAAGCTGACCTGGGATCATCAATGTTTTTAGTGGATAATAGAAAAGTGAAAAAAAAAAAAAAAAAAGACTGTATTGTGTTAGAGTGGGCTTCGAACCCCTATCCTGTTGTTGTTCTTAATGGCGGTTGGCAGCCGAAAGGTGCATTTACCGCCACCTACTGTAGTTGTACGTCTTCAAAGTATGTTTTACGCTATTCCGTAAAAAAAGAGAGAACGCAGAGAGAACCCTATCTTATTGAGCTAATTTCTCATACCTCATACCTTAACACAGTGCTAAATTAACCGATCAGTTCATTACACATGAATTGATCGGATGATGTGAATTTGCTTTGAATTGCCTGGTTTCAGATGACATAATAATAGACCTACAGTCTAATATCAGGAATCAGGATATATGTATTGCCATTGTCATTGAACAAAAGTCACAACATAGGAACTTGATTTGATGACAGATGCGAGATGGAAAGTCATGCAAAAAAGAGCATCAGCCACCTGGGCAGTTCAATATTCAGTTGAGATGGGCAGGAGGATTAATTCTGTTTAAGAGGCACATTTGTAACACAGCAGGTTCAAGGGTCATGTCACTAATCTTCAATATTTGTTTATTACAAAATACAATTAGATAAATTAATAATAAAAGGTAAAGAAATTAATAGAAACATTTATTGATTGATTTCCAAAACTGTGACGACATCAACACATTTTGGTGCAAACAAGCTATTCCTGTAATAAGATTCAGTTTTGTTATGTTCTTGTTTGTTTTTCTCGTAGGTCCCATCATGCCCTCTGCCTGTGAGTCTTTGATTGATGACATTGAGGACATGGTTTCTTCTAATGACCCAACACCTCAGGAGAGGCAGTCGGCCCGTAAGAGTATCATACCAAGGTCCAGAAAGAAAAGAGAGCCACTGAACAATGAAGAGCTTCAAGCAGACAGGTTTGTCACAACTAGGTTTGGCAAAGGGGTGGATTTTCTGGAAAATTGCCCAAAATATCCCATGGGAATTTTAGCTCAGGAATTTTCTTCAGATTTTTTCAGTCACTGACCTTTTTATAGAGCCATTTCTTACTTAATTGAACATGTAAACTAGAGCTGTCAAGTATTAAAATGTTTAAGTGCAATTAATAGCATGATTGTCCATAGTTAACACACAATTAATCATGTTTAATATACCTCTTTTTTTTTTCTTGTTGCTTAATTTACTTATTCCTTTTGTTATAGGCTCTGGAAATGTGTTCTTGATCTGTAACAATTACAGTATAAATTAGAGTCCAATGTCCCTTCATTTTGTGCCAAAAATGAAAAAAATGGACACTTAGTTCTACGCTATATAATATAATTTTAATATGATCAAATCCCCAGAACTTTCACTTAGAGCGGACTGAACCATCCTCTCACACCGGGGACTCGGAGCCTATACGTTAACGTGATCCTTTTCCTGGCCCGAATTATTTCCCGTTTTAGGCAAAGTGAGACAGGGCAAGTTTATTTGTAGAGCACAATAAATAAAAATGACTCTTGAGTCTTGCATATCACATTTTAATGTAAGTTAGTAAGTTAGCATTAGATGTGAGAAACGGTTGGCTTAGCCAACTGCTGCTGTGCACAGAGCCCAGTAGACATCAAATTCAAAGTAACGAATGAATGAATAACTTATCTATTTCCAGTTTAATTCCCGGCACTCAAAAGATATGGATGAAAACTTGGGGTTGCAGCCACAACAATTCAGATGGAGAGTACATGGCTGGACAGCTAGCCGCCAGTGGATACAAAATGACAGGTAAGTTATTAATCTGTAAACCCCAGTAAATAATTATGCTGTCTTCCATTTGTCCTCGGAGGTAGGAACTTTGACTTTTTCTCAGTTTGTGTTCTAGTTGTCAAATCGGAAAAACGATAAGCAGTGGATAACAGTTTATGTACGTTAATGGCTCAAAACAAGTAATACAAACCAGGAAAGTGCTCCAATCAGCCAAAATTCGGATCCAATTTAGTTCATCTATTGACCTGGACAGTGTTATTACATTTGCCGTTTATAAAGCTTTGGATGAGAGTGAACTTTTGCTTTTGTTGACTTAGCTCCAATTCCGAGATGTGACAGTGTTCCAGTGTGATTTCACAAGTTGGAGCTTGGAAAATCTGACAGTGGGGGAGTGTGTTATCCAGTTCTTCAATAGATAAATAGATGTACTTTGTGTTGGCCCTTTTATGCCCTATGGAGAGCTGCAGTTCACAATAGTGAGCGGCTGATTTTTTTTTTTCTTCATTTGTGCTAAAATGACTTTGTGACGCTGCCAAATCCTACGTGTGTCACCCTTAAGAGAAAAGAAAATTAAAGAGCAGTGGGCATGACATGGGGAGCAGTTAACACAGGGACTGTTGGAGCAATGGTGTCTTGTCCACAGGAGAATAAAAACTTTCACTCTAAATACAAGTGGTTAAGTGAGAAGAGGAAGCACTCTTAAGTCAATTTTGCATAATAGGTCTCCCTTTAAGGCATGGCCCTGTACTTATTGCTGTTCTTGGAAAAAATCAGACTCCAAGTGACGCATTTAGGATTCAGCAGTGTACCATTACCATTTTTCATTTACTTAACTTTTCCTGTCGAGAAATGCATCCTCTGCATTTGTGGCGGCGGCTTCCCTCTCCAGATCTTGAGCTAGGCTTGGTCAGGACTACCATACCTAGATCATTTCAGTTTGAATAATAAAACCAAAGCGTTTAACATCGCAATGCATTGAGAGTCGTAGGTCTTGCATCATGCATTGAACTGAATCATGACATTTCTGATGTCAGCGTGGAACTTAAGTTGCCATCTCTGGGAATTTAGCTGTGATCACCTCGGCGCTTTCAAAAAAATCTTGTCCAATTATTAGACTGTGGTGCGTATCTCTTACGGCGGGTCCACAGCTACAGAGGCGGCGCGAATCCCACGTTTTGAGTATTTGACGCAGTGTCCAGGGCGTCTAATTTGAATAAAACTGAACTATTGGCTGCCAACCGCAGCAACCAATCAGAGATTACGCTCCAGTGATGTACCTACACATTTCATTATCCGGAAGAAGTACGAAAAAAAAAAACAACCTTGCGCAGGTAAAAATCCAGCCGCAGTTTTTTAGCATTGGGTTTGCCTCTGAAGTATCTGGTGGACCCAGACAAGCCACTGAGCCAGGGCTGTCCAAACTTTTTCACACAGGGCAGAGGACCGCAGACAATCCGACGATGAAGAGAATCATTCGGAATTTTGCATTTGACATAGTTTCGATGAGCCTCCCCATGTTTTAATAAGGTTTGGAACATTAATATTAGGTTGGTATAACATCAAATTGCTTTAATTTCCCCAATTTTACTGTAAAAAATTCTACTTTTTTAATGTTTGGACCAACTTAGCAGGAAGCCGGAGGGCCAACAAGAATTGGTCTGACGGCCGCATTTTGCCCCCGGGCCATAGTTTGGACATGCCTGCACTGAGCCAATCACCTCCATTGTTAAGTTTCACTTTTCTTCTAATAAGATCCCTTACTTGACATGTTTCAGCAGGACTTCCGCCTTCGTCAGAGACTGAATGTATTTTCCAAATAAAATATGCCTCTGTTGTTGGGCTTTGTAAAGCAAATACACCAAAGCGCCTCCAAAGCGTCTGCCTAGAAATGCACTGGTGTCCAACTCGGGGCGTCCTGAGGGCGGTGTGAATGCACCATTAGCCAAAGTGGACCTGGAGCCACACTAAATCCCTTTGGAAGGGGGCCGCATAGTTCATCCTTTAAACAGGCAGTAGGGGTCACTCTTGACAAAGGAATCCCCCCCCAAACCACCCCACAGGAAACCTTTCTTTAATGTATGCATGTCATTACAGGGTGCAACAACCGTAAACTGAGCTTTCAGTTGTATCAAGATAATGTTAATGGCAAATATAGACCACAAGAGGGCGATGCAGCAATGTATAATGTTTTTAGTGAATAAGATGACTACTTATTTCATTTATTCCTTTTTGTTGACAATTTAATAAAACTGTCAAGCTCCTTGGCATGTAAAACATAAAAACTTGAGTCAAATCAACAATCCTGGAATCAGGATTAAAAAAATAAATCAAATGAAAAGCCAAAATGAACAACATTTGAATGGGTCCAGAGACCCAGCCCTTTGTTTATACACCAAATGGTTTGGAAACTGCTTTAATTTGAACTGCGGGTCATTTTAGTAATTTTAGGATGAATCAGCCCTAATGATACGGGGTTAAAGTTGACTTTACCACTGTACTCTGTCGACACCCCAATTCTGTACATGTTACTTATGTGACGGGAAAAAAAGTTTCATGGCTTATATTAAGTGAGCTTTTTTTGTTAACTTTTCTGATGCCCATAACCACAGTGTGCGAGAATAAGGCACTATTTTAAAATGAAAATTCAAATATATAATACCAGTCATGCAGTTATACACTGTAGTTTCTAACCTCGTCACATCACTCTTCAACATTTGGTTATTATCACAGCACAATGTCTTACAGTTGAATCGTGAGAGAAATAAATGGCCTGTTGTGGACAAAATCTCTGAATATTGGATTCAAGTCAACAGTTATTGTTGTAAATGTTTGTGTGTATATATGTGTATGTTGTATGTTTGTGTGTATATATGTGTATGTATGTGTGTGTGTGTGTATGTATATGTGTGTGTGTGTGTGTGTGTGTATATATATATATATATATATATAATTTTTTGAATGGCATGCCACTTTGTTAGTGATTTTGTGTATAAGATGCCACCAAATCACACTTTGATCAAGGTGAGCTCATTGTATATGAGGTCATCAAAATATTCACTATTGATCAGTAAGCGGATAATGAGTGAGTGGATGCCGACCTCGCAGTGTGAATGTACCAGCTCAATTTAAGCTGCTTTGAGTTTAGTCTGAAACCTCTGTCAGTATGAACTCTTTCACCCCATCTTTCCCCATTCAAGACATGACATCACCTAGTTGAAACTGTTGTAGCATTTCTCAGTTTCACCACTAAGTGGCAGTGTTGGCTCACTGTAACGCGTCCATTTCAAGGATGAGGTCATCTCAGAAAGTACTTGATTATCTCATTCGCACTTTGCAGAGGTTGTCAGTCCAACTTAATCCAACTTTTTCTTTTTAGTTTAATGACATGTGGACACTATTATGCGAAGTTTAGTACTTATTTTGAAGTGTTTTATAGCATTTGTAGCATCTTTGTCAGAAGTATTGTTTATTAAAATATATGTAAACTCAGAATAATGTTGCTTATAACAATTTTAATGATTACCTACTCATTTATGCCTCTAAATAATGTTTTGATCTTGCCTTTTGTTGCACTATTTTGCTGTTCCTTTAATCAAAAATAGAGGGCACTGTTTATCCATGGCATTCTGTTTAGGCAGCAAAGCTCTGAGCCATAGAGTGACTTCATAGAAAGTGGTGCTTGTGTACACACGTGCACAGCCTGGTGGAAAGTCTCACCAGGATATTGTGATGGTTTTGGGCTGCTTTTCTCCTCCCCCAGTCTCCTCCCTGTCCTCCAGCCGCACACAGTGCACTTCGTTATGATTTTACATACCGGTTAGGCAAAATGACTCCCCGCTCCACAGGGTTGGCAGAATAAGACTCCTGCTTCCTGGTCTAAGCACAGCACAGTCGATAAGTTGTTAGGATACTGTATGTCAAACACACATTTCACCCAATTAGATATGGCTAATGTTGCGACAAAAACAAATCTCATTATGACATTTTAAAGCGGTTTCTTTGCTGCAAAAAGTTGACCACACATTTTACAGCTTTAGTTTCTTAAGGCACTATCCCAGTTATGTTACATCACAGTGGAGTAGAGTCTGAGTGCGTATCTCACATATATGCCTTTCATTCATAAAACGGAGTGCTTTTTGGCCCTTCTGATTGGCTGCTTATATGCTACGCAGTATTACACTCCGCACTCTTACGACCAATGAAACGCTGCAGTGTTGTCGGCGACTCCTCCTCTCCCGCGCTCATCCAGCCAGCGAGCACAGACCCTCTCCTCGCTCGCCCGCTCTCTATTTGACACTTCACATTTTGGCAGCTGTCACTCCATAAGATCACTCGGCGCGTCTGCAATTCTGAGTGGCAGGGATCTTTTGGAGTCCCTCCTCTGTCCTGAAAGCTCGTTTGTGGAACTTGGCCCACGACATTGATTGTTTCTTCTACCATTTAAAATCATTGTCTTTCTCACTGTGACAAAGAGGTGAGAGGATAACTGGCAATGACAAAAGAGTGAGATTTTAGTGTGCCAAAAGTTTACACATTATTCAAGTCTGTAAAATATATAGTAGAGGATAGGCCTATCAAAAATATATATTATTGCTGTAGTTTTTTGTTTTTTTTGTAAGTAATTTTTAGTAGGTTTCATGTTATGGCAATCAAGCAAATCGAAATATAATATCTTTTGACTGTGTAAAAGCTATTCCCCAATTTGAATGTCAAATAGAATCAGTTTATGCCCAGATGCTTCTGTGTGCTCAAAACATTGGACTCACTATGACGACACGTACATGTATAAAGTACATCTAATATTTTTCACTCTTGAATATTTTTTATTTTAAGTTAAATATACGCTCGACATTTGTGAAAACGCAACAATTAAACCTGAGCAAACGGAGCCTTTCGGTGGTCGAGTAGATTGCGCCGTTGCCTGCCGGAGGGTCGTGAGTTTGAATCCGGCTCCGACAATATCCCGCATGTCCATCCCGCTCTCATCCCTGTATCACACGACACAGACTTGTCCACTAAAACCTATGAGCCCCAAAAATATTTGAATAAAGTAAACAAACTCATCAGTCACCCTCGTAGTTCAGAGTTTAACAGTATTGTAGTTGGCCAAAACACAGTGTCGCACTTTGTTTTCAGCCGGCAGTGGTTGTTCACTCTGGTTTGAAAAACAAAACCGTAACAAGAAGTTTCTATGCTTTCCATTTGGTCAGATTTCCCAGGGGCACTAGTCCCATTCTCTACTCTCTATAGAGCCATGCAGACCAGTCATCCCTCGGTTATCCCGGGAATACTGGCTGCATTCTGCCGGGATTGAGAATACCTTGCAAGGATATAATGGCAGTATTATGGAGGGGATGTGAGTAATAGGTTATGGCAGGTGCTGGGCTAAAAGCACAGTGTTGGGAGCGACCGAGGAGAGCAGGGATTATGAAAGGAGCCCGCCAAGATTCACCTCTCATCTTCTTCAGCTTTGCACTTTCCATGTAAGCCTTCTGACGGCAATAGTGCGTTAATGAAAAATAAAAATGGGAGTGATACAAAGGTCATATTTTGCTATGCACTGACATTGAGGGATTCTTCAATATTGCCTGTACTATGTCTTGTTATGAAATACAATAGTAGTTATTAGAAGTGTTGTTTTTGGAGTAGCTGCGTTGCGTGACACTTCCATGTCTGATATGCAGGGGAGTGACTGATGAGTTGTAGCCTGCACAGTTAATTAGGGTCATCGCATTGCTAATTGAGTTAACACGACAGCACACACCATTATGAAGTTCAATTGTCAAAGTTTCTCTAACATGGATATAAATGTGACTATTTTGTAGAAATTAAGGTCAGTGTCCCTCTTTGCTGGATTCATTTTAAGGCCGACCGGTCAAACGCAGTGTCAGTAGCTTAAACAGCCGCAGAAGACGAAACGTTGACATTTGGCATCTCATTGTCACATTCTTTGTTTCTGAATAATTAGCTTGTCTGAAGCAACTCAAGCCGACTTTGTGGTAGTTTTCACTTCATTTGTCAGTTCCTCTTTGTTTTTCTTGTCAGTGTGAATCAACGGGCAAAACAAATGCAATTTCTCTAATGGAAGAGAAATGAAAGCTTGAAAGATGTGTAATTAATGTAGCATCTGGGGCTCCTAGTGTGGGAGGAGAACGTGCATAAAAGACTTATGGATGGGCAGTAGCAATGAGTTTGGCATTCAAGGACAGAAAAATGTCTTTCCAAGGCCGTCTTCTGTGCTTTTCTTTGTCTTTCCGTGTTGTTTGGGATGATGGCTGCTGTTTGAGCTACTCACTGACCACCCACTGGAACAGAAAGCGGTCATGCCCCGCACTCATGGTTATATGTGAGACCACCTGCTGAGCTGAAGAGCCTGGCTACCTGTCAGGGAACACTATAGAAGAATGGGCACTAGAGGCAGTATGTATATGTATGTTTTTTCAGTTTTTTGCAGCCTGTCAAAAGGTATGTCCATTTCACATAGATGATGAGCGTAGCATGCAGAGAAATGGTTAAGAATATGAGTCATTTAAGAAACATAATAATAACTCGTTAACGTTAGCATTTCCATTTTTGCATTTTTGATTATTATTATTTTGAAAACTGTCCTTACTGTTAGCAGGCTTGCGTCTTCCTAAAATTGAGCCTTACTTGAGCCTTTGCCTGCTTGTTTCCATGGAAATGTTGTACCTTGAGCTATAATATTCCACAATATGTGTAGCGAATGTTCCAAAGTATAGTTTTATTTTAACTTAATATTTTCCATCTAATTATGCAGGTGACTTTCCACCTCTAGAAAGTTATTGTGCCCTTTAAGTAAATCTGAAAAGAAAAGTGTGATTATATCAAACTATGTTTTTTACAATTAAGATGATGTTGATTTATTTAGCCTATTATGCCCATTTAACTTTGTCATAAACGTAATCAATATTTTTATATACACGGCCTGTGCAAAAAAAAATTAAAAAAGGTCTTCATGGATGATAAAAGTCATACGCTGTAATATTTCGCAGGATCGCCTTTAGCTTTGATTACAGCACACATTTGCTGTGGCATTTCAATTAGCTTCTGCAATATTAAAAGATTGATTTCCATCCAGTGTTGCATTATTTTTCACCAGTTGATCTTGTCTCGATGATGGAGAGAGTGAGTGACCACTGCACAAAGCCTTCTCCAGCTCGTCCCAAAGACTCTCACTTGGGTTCAGATCTGATCAGTTTCTGCCAGGGATTTGACCCTTCTCACGCATACTGACATCTTTTCCATGACCACGGGATTTGGCTTTCCAAAGGGTTGTTTCAGAAATGACAACACACTCACGTCATCAGCTTGGTTGAAATACTGTTTTGCTGCTGAAAGATCATCACTCGTGCAGCAGTTATCCAAGCCACTTTTGTATTGGACCAGCAGTATAATTAATCAATTAACTGTTATGCTATCATTTGTTTAATGTACTAATTTAGGTCAAATATTTGGCTCCTCTTGCCACAGTAAGTCTAAGTGACAAAAGCTTTGTTAATAATGGTTTAAAGTCTTTTGTTTTGTACTACCAATTACGCTAACTTCAAATTATAAATCAGATGTTATATGAAACCTTGCGGAGCCGTTATGCCATTGGTTATGCTCAAGTCTGATTGAAAATGAATATCCATATTATTGGCCACTATTAGTTTGAAAGTATCTTATGGTGGACAATGGATACATCTTTCACATTTAAACTTGGATATTTGTACATCTTGGATATTTTTTCTTAATTTCTCTGGTCAGTAAATAAGACAAAATGTGTGTGTGAGTGTGTGAGTGTGTGAGAGAGATGCCGAACGTTGAGACACTCGCTTTTTGTGGGGAAGGGAATCAAGTCTGCTGGTTTCAGGACCGAGCCACTGCATACACCTTTGGCAGGGTCCACCTAAACTGTCACCTTCCATTTGTCAGCAGGATTTACGACGGGCACCGGTGCAGGGCGAGGAGTGCACAAAATGTTAAGAGAAAGCTGATGAAAAAGTAGACTCTTTTATGTTTCACTGTTGTTTCGGTAACATTGTTGTGTATGTGTTCATAAATGTGGTGTGTTTCAGCATCTTTTCACTTAAATTTGCACATCTGCGCACACAAACCAACCGGACCAACTTCATTAAATATAAACTGCCATCTCCCAGGGCAAACAGCAAATATAATCACAATTGTAATGTCAAGGAAATGGTGTGTCAATATTTGCTTAGACTGTTATTGTTGCGAAATGGGGAACTGACGATGGTGTGTCACTGCGGTGTGCATTATGATTTGACAGTTTGGCTTTTCACTAAAATACAAATATGATCAAATAAAATATTTGATATTAGAAATAGACCAGCTTTATTTATTTTCTTGGATCTGGTTAAACATTATACTGTATGTTTAATCGTGTGTTTTGTTTGTTCTGGTTTTGCGACTGTTCTTGGCAAGAATTGTAATGTTTTTGTAAAAACAAACTTAATATTATTTGACCAGTTCTAAATTTCAAAATTGCAGGTTGTCACATTTTAAATAAATGTTTTGCCTTGTTGACTACTTCTGAAAAGTGTCTAAAATAGTAATTGACATTCTGATAGTGACTCACATTCTGACGTCTGTTACTTTATGTCCTTCATTGAGTTGAGCGTGACTTTGCTCTAATAATCCATCTCTTGCTGTGTGAAATATCCTTTTATGCCCAGTCTCATTACCATAATGGTTTTCACTGTTACTTCATGAACCCGAGGCTTCAAATCATCCCATCTATGTAAGGTGAGGATGTAATGGCAAAAAATCCACGTAAGCTGGGCTCCTCTGCTCTGCCGTTGTGTAGCCCATTAAACTACACTCTAAATCACTGGGACCCCGCTGCCAGATGGTTATAATTACTATGTTGTACGCTTTTCCATATTGTAGCCAAAGCCTGCTTCATCTCAATTTACTTTGAGTCAAATTCATTTTGTGGGTGTAGATGAAATAAAGATTAATTTCTGTGAATATAGTGTTTGTTTGGTACAAACTATAATACCTGAATAATGCACTTTTAACACTAAAACAGAAATCTTACTGATAAGGCTATTTTTGCTTTTATTTTTAGTTTGACAAAAGAGCAGTGCGCAGACCCAGGTGCACCTTCTGGGTCTTTGTAATCAGATATAAGAAAGACATATTGTGCCCTGCCCAGTGGAAAGAAAGAACTTTAGCGATACAAATTAGTTGTTGTCCTGTCTCGCAGCATTTATCATGGCTGTTCTACTTTCAGCTGAGGTAGCTTGCTATTTTTCACTTCGATATACCCCCTTAATCTTCTAAGGCGCTTTTTCCTGTGTGAACACTAGTTATTACAGTATTTTTCTCCTAAAAATGTCTTGTTTCATTTATATTATTCCCAATATTATATGCTATGTAACTCTGTAAACTGTTTTAAACAACTAGTCAAAGTAAAAGTAAGACACAGGTATTGCAGCCCTTTTGTAACTCTCACCACAGTTTCCCATAGTTTTTTTTTCTTTTGCACATCTGTGAACGTTTATTGCCATGTTCGTTTTGATCAATTAGTAGGTATTTCTACTTAGATTATTGCAGCCAAATTGTACCAGGTCAAATGGCACAGCTTCGGTTTGTGTGCTCACAGTGGATGTGGTGTGAGCATCTACTCGGAAAACTGCAAAGTATAAACAAGTTGTCGAGGGCACGTCACTGAGAGGCATGCAGTATACATGTTAGGTGAACATAAGCACAACATTTTATGGTATGGGTGCACCGATATATCGGCCCAGTATCGTATTGGCCGATCATGTCATTGAATAATGTCTGTTTCAGTCCAAAACCACAGATATCAGTCCTTGATGTTACGCCTTGGTCATGAAAGAGTTAACTCTGCCGTCCCTGCAGAAACGAGAAGAAAACATGGAAGAAAACAGCTCAGTGAACAGAGGCTTTCTGCTGCTATTTTCTAACAGAGCAGGCTGTAAACTTTAATCCAGTCTTTATTTGGGGAAAAAAGACCGAAATGACAAAGTTAGTCTTTTGACGGTTTTAGACGAAACTTATCATTTAAATAGCGTGACGAATTCAACGTTTTTTCTTACATTACTTGACTAGTTTTCCTCCTAAACAATCAGTTCAAATGTTTCCTCCAAATAACTTTAGTGTGAGAGGTTTAAAGGAGGAGAAGTGACTGTGTCTGATCAGAGTCTGAGGAGGAGCTGCTGTAACAGCAGCAGCGACAGTGATGTCACACGACTGAAGAGGTTCAGAACATCTAAATTAAACGGGTGTATGAACACGTATGAAGGCTGATTTTAAACTTATATTATAGGCTATCTATATCTAAAAACAGAGCTAAATAAAAAAAAAATTCCCCCTGAACTGTTTCCTTTTTCCCCCATTGTGTTCTAACTTAAGGATCAAATCTACTTTAAAATGTTATTTTAAAATACAGCAACATTTCTTAGTAGAAATAATAAATAACATCGATATCGGCCTAAAATGTCTATCGGTGCACCACTAGTATATCGATGACAATATTTTTATAGATGAACATAAGTCCATCTCTCTTGATGATTGGTTATGCTCTGAGTTTTGGGTCAGTGCCCTACGGTATACCTGTCGTAATCTTTCCTTTCCACTTGTTACCACAGCGGGCTTGTTAGCTCAGTCAAGTGCGCCGTGTATACCCCAAAGGCTGTTCTGTGGCCCCCAGTGTTAACTGGCAATGATGCATTTTACACAACTTAAAAACAAATAAAACTGGCTTTCAATGTTAATAACACGCAATCAAATGTAATCCTTTTTTAATGTGTTGTTTTCAGACGCCATACTCTTACTCCTACTTGAGTAATGTACTTGACAGTGTACTCTTACTTAAACCTTTTGGTTATTCTTCTCACTGCGAGTAAGCACAAGGGACAATTTAAATGATTTGTGTTGCTATGATTTAGTTTTTTGCTACTTTGACAATACGAGACTTTTCTGTATTTCTTTTACTTCCAATTAAACCAACTTCAAATGATAAATCAGATATTTTGACAGTTACTCTTACTCTCTGGTGAGTAGTAGTTTTCCTCAAATATTCTACTAGAGTAATATCATTTTGAAATGACTTTACCTTTCCTTGAGTCAAATGTTCGGCTTCTCTGCCCCCGTCCGTGCCCAGCCCTTGTGCAGGGTGAATGTGCTGTAATAAAAAGTGGGTCATGGCTTGGTTCGTGTGTAAAGCCCCAAGAGCGTCGCATTGACCCTCAGGCCGGCCGCAGTCCGCCTCTTCTCACAGTCTCACCACAGCCCTGTGCACGCGCAGAAGAAAACGATCTGCCCGTACCCAGACCGTTTGATGGACCAGCGACAACCGACCGGTGCTCTCTCCTCCACTTCAAACGCCGCTCTAAGACGCACATCAAACAAAGGCACACGCTTTGAAAAGACAGGATTTTGATGGATAAAAGTAATCTTTTGTTGAACAGTTAAAAGTCAGTTAGTCCAATAAAGTGGTGTAAAGTCAAGCTGCTTATAGAGGTGGGCAATATATGGAAAATTAAATATCATGACTGCTTTTTTGAAGATATGCAAAAGTTGAATATTGAATATATCGTTATAGTAAAAAATGCTACAAAAGGACCTGATTAAAAAGAGAAAAGTTATGTTGTGTAAACTTTTTCACTTGTAAACCTCAACTAATGCATTTAAAAACATGTTTTTAAACATTTCTTTGATTTACATCATATTCTCTGACTCAATATTGTTAAGCATAAATAAACAAAATATATATATCGAGAGGTTTTTTTTCAATATCACCCATCTGTAGCCGCATATGATGACTATATAAATTCATGAAATAATGCAACGGCAACAAAATTCAACTGGTTAACAAAGCAAACATACATATTCTCAAGAACTACACTTTCTGATTCGATGTCTGAAAAAATGGTTTCATGTTTTAGTTGGAACAAAACCCACAAAAGGCAACCTCTTGACCTATTTACCGTAAACAACAGATTGTGATGCATAGTTTTCACTTTAGCTCGCACATTTGTATACAGCTGTGTGCGTGGCTACCTGGGGATCGGGGGAAATGATTTTATTCCCCTCCTGCTTGTTATTGTTTGCGAGTTTGTGCGCTGTCCGACCCTGCAGCTGAGCCTCATCTCCATCCTCTGTGGGGGGCCGCACACACCTGTGGGCAGAGGCAGCTGTAATGTGTAAATAAAGCCACAATAATGCATTCCAATGTGTTTTTGTAATAAAATATTTATACAATTGGAGCAGGCACAATCAAACAGTGCATGTGTAATCGCTGTTTTGGGCTATTTTGTAAAACGCGATGCCGTGCTGGATACTTAATCTATACTACAACCTCTTTCATGTTTTTCTCCTTTCAACGGACTATTTTGTTTTGTACGCTCGACCTCCCCCCCTCCTCCCCACTGCAGTTTTTTGATCTTCTTCGAGTCCCACTTGGGGCACGCCATCACCTCTTCGTTTCCTCCTCTTTCATTCATCCATCTCAATGCCTCACTTCTGGCCTGTCCCTCTTCCTAACCTATTCTTTTAATCTTCCTTCTCCTTTTTTCTAATATACGCTCGCCACTCTCTGATCCTCGCTCTCACTCGATGCTTTTTGGTCCATCTCTCCATTCATACTTATTTGGAGCGTGCACCTGCTCCCCCCGTAACCCTCCTATCCCTTGTCTTGGTTGGGGGTGGTCGGGATTGAAATGTGTTCTGTATGACCTTTGTGTACACGGACGCACTCACACACTGCTCCAGATGATGCTTCCGTAATGCTCTGGACATGGCCTGAATTCAAAGTTGAATCCGTGGGGTCAACTTTTGCAACATGCTGCTTTCACCCTGCACATTTTGTATCGTTTTGTACTTTTTTTTTTCCCTTTTTTTTTTTTTTTGACATCTTGGCCAGTCTCGTTGCTTTGAATATTATTAGACATGCACGCATTCCCAGATACCTCAGCTGCACTCGTTGGACTATTTCGACCTTTTCTCCCACTGATAACAGATCAAAGGTCAACAGGTTTTGTGTTCACTTTCCAGTTTTAATCGCCTAATGGCTATAATATGCAAACGGTAACAAACGGCTGCTTCTGGATTGGTCGTGGCGATGTTCTCATGCAAATACTATGCAAATGTTCCAAGGATTTCCCAAAGCAAGAATTTATGGCTGTGTGAAAGCTGACTCGCACAAAGTATTATCTTACAATATCTAACTAAAAGTGTTTCAAGGGGAGAGTTCCAGTTAATTCAGAGCTCTGGGGCTCCTCGGGTGGGATTTATCATGCTGTTTCTATCTTTTATCTCTCAATTCACTGAATGCATTTAAAAAAAAAAACAATCATGATGGTAGAATAGTGTACAATCTCTCAATGATTATATGTTACCTCTTTTCATGAAGGCAAATTTATTTATAATGATTGTTTTTGCCACTGGATGTGCAAGCAAAGAACAAGCACACAAACAACAAAACCTTTGGATATGGTGTAGAACTGAAAATTGTCAGTTCTAAAGCATTGAATCACTGGCTTCATCTGTCTTTTTGTTGCCGCATACATATATATATTTAATGTACAGTGCGAGAATATTCAGCTATGTACTTAATGAAATGTTTTCCCTTTCCTGCTTTCGGCACTCAGATGACCCGGCAGACGCAGACTTGTGGGTGCTCAACAGTTGTACAGTGAAAAACCCAGCTGAGGATCACTTCAGGAACTCCATCAAGTAAGAACATTGAATATTTTAACTTGTTGTGTTCATCAGTATAGTACAGCTGCAGCTACAAAATGTAAAAGCTTCCGACTTGTCTTGATGTTGCTAGTTTGAAATCCACACCGGCATGTAAAGTTCAGGTTTGGACATTAAACTGATCTTGCATTTACTCAATTACAGGCGTTTCAATTGCTAAAACGACACCTTAAAAAAACACACATTCTTTCTGTGAGCAGGTTCGCCTTAATGCCTGACTGCGGAACATTCCAGACAAAGCAGTAATAACATCTCCATTCAGACAAGCAGGTGGTGCTTCCCATCAGACAAGTTACACACCGTTTAGTTTCTCACTGCAGTTCCAAATACATTCAATATTTGAGCTGCGATTTATTGCTGAAAACAAAATACTCTTAATTGTCATCATTACCGCTGAACTTACGCATCCAATAATATGTTTGAGGAGTTTGCCAAACTGAGATTGTTTTAGGTTGTGGCATCAATGGCATGAATTAGTGCGGTTCTTGTGCGATGGAAATTAATTCACGTCAAAATGAACTGTCCCCCGTGAGTGTGGCTTATGTGGGTAAATATGCCACTAGCTAACACGCTCGCATCGCACACATGAACCGCACTGTGCCTTTTGTAAATGAGTTGAAGATAAACAGGGGCTTGGGGCTTCACAGTGGAAGGATGCTTTATTACTTGTGGAGAAGTGGGGCCGCTCTTTGCATCCCTGCCATATGTGCGAGACACGCGCCGCTACCGGGAGGAGTGAGAGATTCTGGGGCTTGTTATACAGACAGTTGGCCACACCGTTTTCGGCGTGTAAGCAGAAATAGCCTGCACTTTCAGGCATATTATCAGCAGCCATTAATTCACTGTTGGCCCCAGCAGTTATAGGAGCATCCATCAAAATCCATGGCAGAAGAATGTAAAAGTTTCCGGGTTTAAATTTGCTATTTTGGTACCAGATAAGTTTTAAATGGGATTTTTATGACAGCTCTATAGTGCTATACTTCTTTATTGCAGTGTATTTAGATATTAGGGTTGGGATTTGCAGCGTTCCTCCGTATTGTGCTAAAGCCCTTAAGGAGCTGCTACTTGAATGCTAAAAAGTGAATTAGCATGGATATTTGGCTATGCATATGTGTGTCTTTGAAATGTCCAAATCTGTAGCGTAATTTACTGTCGGAGACCTCTCAAATCAATGAACGCTGAAGGCATTAAAGAAACAGTTGCTCAACAGCATGTAATTAAGCCGCACTGTGTTTGTAAGCCTCGTGTGTGTGTGTGTCTGTTTGTGCGCACGCAGACTTCTTCACTTGGCTGTCTCCAGTAATTTGAATGATCAAGGGAACGTAGGCTTAACGAGAACTCTGTTGTGCACTGTTTTCAAAATACACCAATTCCCATATTATATTTACATTCATTTCAATATAGATTTAATATTCATGAACTAACCATGAGAAATAAAAATCATTAATGTTAATTGAAAAGGGACACAAAACCAACAGAACGAACTCTTGGAAGGGGTCCAGAGTGAATTTGTGGGGCGTGTGCTGCACGTTTGTGACAGATGTGTGCATTTGTATTCTGGCCTGAGGCTAAAGGACACTCTGCTGTGGCTTATACAGAATAATAACTGAACTGACATTGAGAAAGCTAAACTTTACTTGCGTTTTGAATTAGTATAATGTTAAGTTACTGATCCATATGCATATAAACTGATAGAACTAAAACATTAAAAAAGACCTATGCTTTTGTCTATCTATGACACCCGTGCGCAATTATTTTTTTATTTTGGACATTTGAAATTGCTATATTGATTTAAAATGATGTGATCAAAGAAACAAATCTGCTGATTTCCTTTACGATACGTCACGGCAACCGTCATCACATCAAAGTGTGTAAGCTGTGTAACAGCGTGTGCATGAGAGATCCATGTGTTTATGTGGCTTTAGTTAGTTAATGTAAACCCCATCAGCCTTTTGGTTTAAATTTTAGAAACTCTGTAGTACAATTTTGCATTTTGACAGAACAGCAATTTTGCCATTATCTGTCATTATCTTGAATTTTCCCATTCAATTTTGAGTACTGTATATATTTAGAGTTTTGTTGCTGTGGCCTTTTAAATATATCATGAAATCCAAGGCGGGGTCCGTTATGACTATGTGTTATTCCAAATAACCTTTTCAATTACAATCTTTTTGACACAAAAAATCCTGACATAAAAGAGTCTCAAATTCCTTAAGGACCCCTCAGCAATCTTTACTTTTGTTTCTCGCTGTTTAACGCTTGTGTAGGGAAAACTTTAAAAACTTGGACTTAAAACACCAGCTGAAATGTTTCTTTTGCAGAACTCCCAGGTATATGTGACCTTTAGAGTGCTTTACTTGATGCCCATGGTTATATCTGTGGGTTGAGCCAGTGCTGAGTCCAAGTCTTGGATTCTTAGCCGACCGGACACACTCGCTGCTCCCTCAGGCTGCTTTTGGTGCAACCGAAAGATTGGCATTTAATCTGTCACTTCTCCAGGGCATTAGCCTACATTTTGGGGTACAGAGTAAATCCTGACAGACACAAACACATGATTGCAGATGGGGAATGGACCATAAAGGGGCAGGGTCAAATTAACTTGGACTGCCTTTTATATATAAATATTTATGTTAGCTCATTTGCTTTCTAGCAAATTAGCACGTCTTATTTCCAGTTATGTTGACTGTAACTTGTTCCGGTTTTGTGGTAGTTCCCAGACACTTTAACCAAGAATGTATAACCGAGCCGTTTTGTACTACCGGTATTAGTGACTGACTTTCCAGTGAACTGCAGGAATGTCCAGGTAGTATAAATTGTAGGTTTCCATTCCTATTTGTATTAATTCAGTGCTATATAAGTTTTTACATTGCTTTTGTCTCTGTGATTCTTGTATGATAAACATTTTTAAAAAACATTTCATTAAACAGTTTCTCAAGAAAAATCCTGTACATGAGAGGAAAGTTTAGTAAGAGTCTTAAATGGTTTAAGCTCATTTGGCTAAAAAGGTCATGTGTAAAGCTGGGATCAGGAGGACTAGTGTGATGTCACGTTAATGGTCAAATCCAGCTTTTAAGGGAAATTTAGCTAATCACCCTCCTTGTCTTTTAATTTAAGGTTAAATGTTAAGATTATTAATACAAAGCAGCTCTCTCTTATGCCCGTGTGTCTTAAATACACAGCTGCGTATTCCCAGGCTGCGGTCCAGTCGATGCTCCTCTGAGATCTTCCTTTACAGCTTTCACAAACAACTCCAGGCCTTCATCCTTTTAGATGTCTGCGCTGTGAAGGCACCCCACTGTGCTCCAGCCTTTTGACAGATCCCAGATTGTGCACGAGTTAAGCCAAGGGACTAAGTTCATATAGGAAAGAAGATAGAAAAGAGCACTTTCAACCTGACAAGTAACTGGCTGCCAACATCTAAATTTTGTTTTTTCTGAAGGACTTCAAGTGACTTCAAAAACTCTTTCCATGATGACCTGATAGTAGAATCCAATTTATTTTTAATAATCATATGAAAGTCATGCTATTGAGCAAGGATTTATCCCTAAATGCAATGCATTAAAGCCCATACATTATGCTTTATACAGGATTTAAACTTCAGGATTTCTACTAGAACTTGGTGATGATAAGTTGTCCTGCTTTAATTCTTACTAAAAAATGTATATTAAGATTAACGGACATAGACAACAGTGACCAACAAGCTTCTCTACAAACCACCTGCATTTACCGCAACAATATAAAGCAGGTTTGGGACATAAAAAAGGTAGTCACACACAAACACACGTTTACCTACTTCAGCTCAATATATTGTCTTTACACTATACACTGTAGCCTTTATTATTTTTGACTCTTGACGACTCCATTTTTTATTTATTTTTTCGTAAATATTTTGTTTCCGTAGGCTTTATTAGACAGGAGAGGACGGTGTGAAATGGGGGATGAGAGAGAGGGGAAGACATGCAGTAAATTGTTGGCGTAGAGGTTCGGACTCACAACACTGCGGCTGGCAGTGCATGCTTAACCACTCGACCACCGGGCAGCACGGTGACTACTCTAATTCTAAACCACTGTGATGACATCATAGTATTGGTTGGTATCGGGAATTAACTGAAATACTGGAAATGAAAGTATCTGTATTTTGTAAGTGCTAAACACAATGCTCAGCTTTGTTGTGAAGACAGTTCGTACACTGACGTGATCAGAAGTGGATGAAGCTGTTTTGACACAAATCAGACATTATGCATTACAGAGCGCAGCTGTTATGCGTTTTATTTTAAGAGAGGGAAACTGATCAAATATGAATGACTCAAATATGCACAGATGCAACAATACACAACTCCAGGTATGTTTTTAAATAGGATTATAGCATCTTCATAAAAGGCCATTTAACCCTAGAATCCACTCTTAAAAATAGCCATTTGTTTTCTTTAGTGACCCCCTGTGACTGGAGTTGGTATCTCTGTTGCGGTGATCTCTATCTCTATTCATTGATCCACAGTCTGGCCCACTCCAAAAACTAATAATTTCTGCAGTGGCCCATCACTGACCATCACTGACCTTTCCCAAAAATGTCATCAAAATCTAACAATTACTTTTTGTTATCTTGATAACAGAGTAACAAACCAACTATCAAACGCTGCCGAAATACAACCTTTGTGGCAGAGCTAAATTTCGTGGTATTCTTTAAAAGCTGACATGGTCTATTTTGGCCTGTATATTACCTCTGGGATAGATTTAACATTAGTACATGACAGCTGCTATGATACTCGTTATGTTGTTTGATAAATCTGCAACAACCTCCTAGTCAGGTCTTATTGAGCAGGGCAGAGGGCACCCCGGAGTTCACAGGTCAGACTCCGCTCTGCCCGTGATGAATTACATGTCCCTTATTGTAGGACAGTGTGTAAGTGAAGCCAGAGATTGATAGATCAGATTTGTAGATTTGGGAAGAGGCAATATATCCTCATCAATGTCTACGGTCCACAAATGTTACAGTCTGTGTAATGATCTGTCGACTTTAGAGGTGTTCTGTTGTACTCCTGGCTAGAGCACTTTTTAGTTTCCTCAACTTGTACAAGAATTGCAACAACATAAATTGAGTGAAGATTTAGCCCAAAATATTCCTTTTTTATTTTTAAATTATTATGATCTCAATTCAGACAATATTTGAGCAATCCACCAGAAATGTGCATAAACCTGTAAATGTGCATGATGTTGAAGTTTCTGGACTATTGAATTAATTAAGTGATCAAAAATGATCACTTAAAAGATTACACTACACTATCTTTTACTGAATATACTAGAGCTGTACTCAATATTGACAATGTGATATATCGTGACGGACTTCTAGGCAATATGCGTGTGGATACAGAGATACGTATTGTGATACTTTTAAACAGCATAAAGTTATTGCCGAATTCACTTAATACACTTCTTAATCTACAGACTGCTGCTTCAAGGCTGAATCTGCCGAGTTGAAAATGTGACTTCATTATTGGACAGTTTTATTCTGATGATTGGCATTGTGAACATGAAATTCCAATGCATTTAGTTGTTATTCATAATCAAAACACACATTTAGTATACTTGTAACACTGGCTTTAAGGGATATAAATGTATCAGGACACAGTACACAGAGTATTGTGATTCGTATCGTTTACCCTGTATCGGCATATGGTGAGGTACGAGGCAATACCCAGCCCTAGAACATACTGTAATCTACTTTTACGTCCAAAACAACAATTACAACAATTATTTAGTTTAAACATCTCCCTGTTGTGATGACAGATAATTATGGATGCGGCCTTCATTAGAAGTGGCACATTCGCCCAAGTCTGTGGCCTGTGCCTTTTCTTTTCTGGCTTAATTGAGGGAAGTTATTTTCAGTAGTCTCATTTTGGTAGCAGGTTTTGTGGGGGTGAAGAAGAAGCTATTTGATGGGTTTTCGGGGCTTGGACTATTTCCAGCCAGTAGTTTTTCTCACAGCAGGTGATGACAGGCTTTCACATGGTCACACAATTACACGTGTCTAGCTATCATTCTCCATCACTTACTCACTTTCGCACCCCTCAGACACTCAAGTGACTTCCTTCCTGCTGTTCTGCCTTCATTTTCCACCTATTTAATGTTTGGGACCCCCTTATTCTTGCACAACCTATGCAGCAATACCTCCATCCAGCCCCTGCGGTTCAATGCAGCCTAGTAATATCCAAGTCTTGTTTCCTTTAGCTGCAAATGTAAAGGGTGTCTCTTTTGCTAGACTAAATTACTCTTGCTGTAAAATAAATTTCATACATTTTGCATGGCTAAACATCGAGATTTTTTTTCTGTTTATAGTTGAGCTTTTTAACGAATTCAAGCTCTTCACAACCCACAAGACAACCTTAATTTGAACCATGGACATTTGCCATTCTACATCGCCTTCAGCATTTTTTTTTTTTTTTTTTTTTGCTGACTTTTTTTTTTTTTTTTTTTGCTGACGTTCATCAAATTAGTGACTGTAGAAATGACGTGAATAAGCTTTTGAACTGTGCTGAATTTGGGGCTGGGAGACATGACATTTTTCCCCAGTTGTGGGGAAATGTCACTGTCAGATGTAGCGGCTGTGACAGATGGCATAGCCGGCTCTGCACTGACCTTCTGTTCACCTGAACCAGTCCAAATACACAGCGCACAATACAGAATACACACGACACCTGCTGCCCCACCTGCACTTCTCTGTTACCCTCTTTCACTTTGTCTCAACTCTTCTAACATCACTCAAACAACACCAACATGCCACAATAACTGCTGTTCCCATTCCGTGGACTGTCTGACTCTACGCCACTGTTTTTTGGAGTCAATAAACATTTTAATTTCAGTGCGATTCTGTGGAAAAGCCGGAGAGACCGCAGCCTCAGGTGGCAGGTGTGTTTGTGTGGAAGCGCAGCATACCACCTGCCGTGTTCCTATCAAGTATCTTTAGTTACACTCAGTGGGATTTGAGCCTGAACCAACCCTGTGGCGCCGAAACACGAGCTTCCTGGATCTGTTGACCAATAGACAATCGCATCGGCAACAATTGGGACACACACAAATTACACAAAGCATTTTCAGCGAGTCAAAAGCTTTTAATGTTGATTTGGGCAGGCTGTTTTACCATGCCTGATTATTTATTAATAAAGGTCAACCACACAGAAAAGAGTTTATGTTGTGTAGGGAAGCACCTGTAAGCTTTTGGCATTTTCCCTACCGAGCTGTGATCTTGTTTCTAGGCTGACGTTCCCAGAGGCTTTTCAGTTGGTGTTGGCTTGACAAGCACTGACCTGGAAATTACTGCGCTACTCCGATACAAAATAGCAGCTGCGAGTTATAAAAGATGACATTCTATCACTGTATAAGAGTTCATTCACCATTCACCTTCGGGGGCACATGTGTCAACGTATTATTTAAAGTTTACTGTGAGACACTGATGAATATAGCCACGCTCTTTAAAATCCCCCCTCAAATGCATGTGATCCCCTGGTTCCATATGACTTGAAGTATATAGACAAGTTTGATATACATTAAGTCATGCAAGATGACAGTAAGAACTTCTGACCTTTGCTTGCCTTATGTTTGAACCCTGAGGGCAGATAAGCGACGCATGCAGTGAACAGGAATCGCATCCGAATGAGAATGGTAGTTGGTCAAGGAAAGCGAAACAGTTTAGGCCATTTAATCAAATACATAGTTAACTTTCTATAGACTGTCAGCTAATTTAATCACATCTACTGCATGCATTGCCCAGTGAACGTTGACATCAATGCATTCATTTGTGGGGCTTATTCCTTTTTTTTACTCAATCAGAAGATGGACGGGTCACTGCCAACTTGCCAAGAAGCAATTTCACCAAACACTATTTGGAGTGACACAAGCCCAAGGCCTCTAACTTGGCCATAGGTGCGTGTATTTGCACGAGTGATGGATGCTTGGGAACATGCACAGCGAGATGCCAGCCTATGTGAGACGCGGGGTCGAGGGTTGTGGCTCAGTAGACCGCGGGCAGTCCTTAACCTCTGAGTTGCTGTGAACACACGGACACATCGTCCAGCGCACAAGGGAATAGCTGTGGGGAACGGGCCGCACGTGGCATATAGGTTACATATTTGAGCAGCGCTTTAGCTCGGGCTTGTGATTAAATTGTGCTACGTGGATGTCACTGTAGCAAGGTACTGCTGTGCATCCTATATGTGCTGCGCTGACAAATTGTGTTGGAAAAGGAATAAATCAACTCTGAAAATGGAAAGCATTTATATCAGGAAACAAGACCAAAGTACATTTGTGGCCAGGTTGATGGTATAATATGTAAATGTTATCAATGCTGTTCTTTATCTAGATGTGGTGTGTTCCTCGTGTGACTGGTTGCTGCAGTGCTAATACAGTTGATAGCTCATATGTATCTGCAACAGGATATCATACAGTTTCTTATGTAAAATGGTTTCATTCATATAATGCGTACATTTTTGTTGGATATATTTTGATTGAAAAAGTAAGGGAAAAATTTGAAAAGTGGACTGGCCATAATTGTATTCATTTGCAACCCACATTCTGTATCATTTAAACGAACCAAATGCCTTTTTAAAATCATCTCATTTTGCCAAAGCTTTTTGTCTTTGAACAATTCACCCACCTTGTGTCGTCAAATGTAATGAACCCTGCCTTGAACCTTCCTTTTTAATTGGTGTCGACTCAATAGAGAGTCGAGCATGTGGAGAGAAAAATCCTTTTTAAACATGCCATAAATTAATTTTTACGGAGCAAGTGGCGGTGAGGTGTTGTGCATAGCAATTTAATCAGACAAACGGCTTTTTCAATGCTGCATCCTTGGCTTTTAACAGAATTCTTATTTATTCTAAATAAGAGTGGTGAATGAGGAGGCCTTTAGGAGGGACTGATAAGCCACTGAGGAGCCACTTCAGGCGTGTGTGGAGGGAGACATCAGCAGGGAAATTAACAGGCGGAATAGATGCTTAGACTTTGGAGCTCCATAATGAGACTTCTATAGTTTGTCTAGTCCCTTAATGCGCATACAGTATGTGTACTCACATATCCATTTTACATGTAAGGTTGTATAGAATCGACTACCTGCTGGTTTCTGCAAAATAACTCTGGTTATGCAGAATATCCGGAGAATGCAAAAGACTATTCTTTGTGCCAGTCTCAAGCCCAGATAATGCTCTTTTTTGTGAATCACTGGAAATTGTTGCTGTGATTCCAGAGGTGATAATGGGCAAGATATGTTTTGCCAATGCTACTGAAACATCTGACACGCATGTACATATTATGACCAAAAGCACGCAGCATCACTTACATTGTGGTGCAATTTTTTTGAGAGAAGAGAGTGGCTGCAGCCGATAGGCAGCGCCATGTTGAGTGGAGCTTCACATCCGGTTTAACACTGATCAAACCCTAACCCAATTTAAGCATGTAACTATCATAAATGAATACATTTTTTCATTTTTTTTTTGTCAATGTTTGTTCAAAGTAGGATTCATACTCTTACTCTCCAGTAATTTATCTTGCGTCTGGATATTATTTATGACAAGATTATGTTCCTGAAAACGCTTTGAGAATGTGTAATTATTTTGTATTTGAGTGAGCTGGAAATAATAAAACCCAAAGCTTGCTGATGATTCCAGGTCATTGAGCTTGTTGCATTCTTCTTTCTAAACCGTTGCTCATAATAATTTATGACCTTGAAACCAATTATGATTGTTTATGCTTGGACTAATTTGGAGTGAACTCATTCAACCACAGAGGGCTTTTCACCTCTCTGAAAGGATTTCCCGCTCCTATCCTTTGAACACATGTGTACATGCCGGGCCAAATGTATTCACACAGTTTCAGATTGATTCCCAGAGAGGTGAAAAGTCTCCCAGCAAGTGGTGCTGGCTCTGCATGATAAATGGCCACTTGTGCCCTTTTAACTTTCGGCTTAAAGCTGCCACGCAAGAAATAACTTTAGCTTTAGCCCTTTTCAGTTGTATTGTCCAACCTCTTATTACCTTATTCATCACTAAGGTCTGAGGATATCTCTTGCACCTAAAACATAAGCATATACAGTGTATGATTTTCCCAATAAGCAAACTCAGCTCATAGGTGAGCCCATCCCACCGCACCACAGCAGCTAGCCTTGCACAAATTTTTTCTTTACATTGGACATTTTGCTCAAGAGACATGCGTTGGGGTCTAGACTGTACAATTTTCTGCTTACACATCTTCAATGTTTTTTTATGTATACTTTCTCCTCCTGCCTTTGTGAGTCTCTTTTGTTGTTGAGCTTTTGTCTTGTTCTCAATGAACGTTCCCCCCTGTTATGAATCATTCAAGCGGTAAATATAACTCATTTACAGCAATGCAATATTCATCACACATTGAGCTCGTTTTACAAGACAGCTGTCATCCAGTTCTGGTCGATGGGAGACATGTGCTGCATTTGTTTTTAAAAAGGCCGTAATCGGAAAACCGGGAGTTTCCACTGACTTGCTTTACAAGGCCCATGTTGATAATTGGACCACATCCTATCTTTGATGTACCCCGCGGCCATGTGAACTAGCCATAAACTAACCATGTTATAGGTGTATTGATTGGTCAACAGATTGCTTGTATCCTGTAAAACACGGCTCTAACATGAATGCCTTTATTAAGCTTATTTTGTGGCTGCTCTACAACATGCATTTTCTGTTTATTAGACCCAGTGAACTATCTCAGCAAAATGCGTACCTTTTTTTTAAGTCTTCCTTATGCCTCCATTATTTAGGGCCTTTACCTTGGACATGTCTACTTTCTCTTTTTCTTCTCGTCTAAAATACCATACCATCCAGGAGGTATTCCATCTGAATAAATTCCCTGGTTATATTAGATGGTGGAGGTGAGGTTATTGTTGGCCTTTTTATATTTTGAACATAGTCAAAATGAGATTTGTGATGGGGAACGATTGCATATTACGTTTGTATAAATGTTTTATGTTTTCTAAATCAAAATCATGCTGAGATTGCAGCTGTCCGATAAGTTTGAAAGAAGCTGCACGGGGCCGATTTGGTGGTAAGCTGTCACTCTCTTGATAAACAGAGAAATGCTCCATCGCAGGGAGTGAAAAGATGCGATGGGCGCGGGGGAGTGCTGGTACCTGGAGACTCACTGGGTAGTATTCAGGATTGTGTTCCCTCCTTTTATCCCGGCTCCGATCTGTTTGACACGCAGTCAGCTCTGTGCCTATTTTTTTCCCCTTTTTATAAAGATGTTCTTTTGACAGTTTGCTGTCACTCACTTCTCTCCTTTCTACATCGGCTCTTGAGGCCCACAGCCCAGCACATTAACTGTATTCATTTTGTTTGTCTGCAGTTCGATCCCTAGCTGTAGAGTTCACTGTTTACTGTATTTCTTGTTTGAGAGAGGTTTTCTTATACTTCGGTTTATTCACAGTGGAGATGTACGTTTTTTTTATTACATTGCAGCTATACTGTCAATCAGGTCTAAAGGCCTGTACGCTGCTGCTGTTAGAATACAATGCCTACTGTATAATGTAAGCACATTGTCAAAATAAAATTGTCTATCAACAGAAACCAATGTAGACATTCGGTATTATGTTCAAATTTTATTTTGTATCTTTATGTGGAATACTTTTGGCATGAAGCAGTTTTTCTAAATGCAAATAATGGGAGCGTAAAGGATATACTCCAACATCATATGAATACATTCTTTAACTGTTAGCAATACACAATCAATATTAAACAATACATACACAAATGTAGACCATTAAAGTACAAGTTACAAGTGTGAATGTGAAAAATATCCTGGACACACACTAGCACACACCACCTCACAGCATTAACCACATCTTAATTACTGAGGCTTGATGGGTACTTAACCTTGGCCCTGGGTGCTCCTGCTAATGCTGGGAGGTCAGGAGTATGATTGGCTGGCTCATTGTCAACTCAGCCAGAAACAGCTGCTGGAATGCAGATGTGACGAGCCCATAGACAAGGCACTGCTCAGAAGAAAGTGAACAAATGCTACAGAGAAAATAGTGTTTTACAATCTTTCTCATTGGAATAAATGTGTTGTTTCGATCAAATATTCAAACTGATTTGTCCATATATTTACTCTAAAAACATAGCAAATGGAGGCCACTTATATTATATAGGTTAAGCCAAAATAATAGTATAACCTTATCCAGAAATGCATCTTGTTGGCAATTTTAGTAGTACTTTACAATTATAACGTTTGTGATTGACTACTATCTTTGTATAGAAAATAAATCCCACGGATGTTAAAGATTGTTATGTGTGTGCCCGTTTTTATTTCATATAGATGAGCTCAGACTCTAGCGCTTGCAGAAATATTATAGACCAGGGGTCGGCAACCTTAAATGTTCAAAGAGCCATTTCGGACCAAAAAGACAAAAAACAAATCTGTCTGGAGCCGCAAAAAAATAAAAGCCTTATATAAGACTTATATGAAGGGAACACAGACTGTAAGTGTATAGTAGTCATATTAGCCTACTATCAAAATGACAAGGCTACAAATACATAATGAGCCATCCTGATTAAATGTGTATTTTCCCTGCAGCGCACCCTGGAGAGATGACGCACCACGTGACAACTCTGCTATACGATATTTGGTGCTTTAAGTTAAACTTTCATTACAATGTATTATGTTTTATTGCATTGATGAAAATATAGAACTACAAATAAGAAATCAGAATCCTTCATGTACTCTTCATCTGGGAACGGTTTTCCCCGCTTTATTATCTCCCAGGTTGCAACAAATCTAGCAGCAGTACTGGAGTTTGGAGATGCAATCCACTTTGTTTACAACAGCCACGTGCTGCCACGTGCCGGCCACATGCGTCGCGCTGAAACGTGTGTTGCAGGCTATGGCTCAAATTTTCGTTGACAGAAATTTTGAAATTATATATTTATTATTAAAAAAGCTCAGTATCACTCTATACACACATACTAGATATTTGTCATCTTACAAATGTACAAAACAGAAATAGTTCATTGTTTTGAAGCCATCCAGCGTTATTCCTCACTTTCAGAATCCGTTTTATTACCATTGTCTGTGAACCATTCACAAACTAGCGCACATGCGCTGTAGTCTCTGTTTGTCCCTGGCTGTGGCTCCAACGTACCACACGGTGATGGAGGAGGTGAGGATGGACTCGATGATGGCCGTGAAAAACTGCACCATCATCTGTGCTGGCAGTTTGGCATTCCAATGCTACTGCTAACCACAACTACCATGCTAACAGCACACCAACCTTGCTTCCTGGTTCATGGATGAGCAAAACGCCTTGTAATAAGATATAGATGACACATATTATCATTTTGACCCGTAGAGCTGCTTTTACAATACATCTGTACTGGGGCAAGAGAGATTTTATTTTATTGCAAGAAAAAAAATGGGTGCCCTCCTTTTAAAGTATGCCTATCAAATAGACAAATATATTGGTTTGTTTATTGCAATTGCTTTTTATTTATACAACTCTGTAGCAGCACTAGTTGTGTGCAGCCTCAATGTTTGTAGTTCCCAGCATCATAACATTATCCTTTATTACTATGACCTCATCCTCTGAGCTGTGTGTTTGCTAAGTAGCATATGGCAACCTCTGAGAGTCTAATGAGCTCATCCACTTCCTGCATGCAGCTAGCTGTACAGCCATGGAGCGCAACAGCAGGAAAAGTCACCGAGAGGACACTCGGAGAGATGTCTACCTCTTCGGCTCCAGGCCACATTGGAACTTCTCCTTAAATGATTTACACATGAATATAAAGTGAACTTAACTAATATCATGGCCCGGTGTGATTTTTATTTTTAACAAAAAGTGTCATCTAAATTACGATCTAAAATATAACAATGCAAAACAAATGTACTTTCTGTACTTACTGCGAGTTTTCCCTTTTTGGTCCTATTTTTTGTCAAGACAGTTGGGCAGTTGGACAGGTAAGTGACATGGAACTGAGTTAGGAATCGATCCAGGGTCTCTGTGGTTCATGTGGCACAGGTTCCAGCAGATGAGCCACTGGGCCCTTGAGCCACAGTTTGGACCAGTGAATCAAGACTGGTATATTAAAAAAAATATATATATATTGACCTTGGGGGGCTTGTCCCTATAGAGCAGGGTTGCTCAAAGTCCGGCCTCTGGACCGAATCCAGACCACGAGACGATTTTGTCTGGAGGCTTCTCCTCATACTTTGACTCTCTCATTTACGCAGAGTGTTGACGGTCTCATGTTCAAAAACAACATCATTCAATGAGAAAATTCATCCACATTTTCCTCTTCACCCTGTGTTTCCGTGCAACCTGCACTAAATGTTTGGGTTATCCAGCGGTCTGAATGAGACGAGGGAGTTTGAATCAAAGTCTGTCCGAGAGCAAGTCCGAATACGGTGAATGCATGGTTAAGAATTTTGGACTTCTGTTATAACAGTCAAGTTGCGAGTGAGTGTTACGTTGTAACATGAGATATTTACACCGAAAAATGGTACATGGTAGTGATGCACGGGTTGTCCGCGTTTCAGCCCTGGCCAAGTTCTAAACTGCAGACCGCCGTATATCGCATGTCCATACTCTATGTGTATCGTTGCGTTTCGCTGCAATTATAATAAAATACACAGCGTTTTGAAGCTTAGCCCATACTAAAATTGTTTACTGCATGTGTAAAGCCCACTAAATAAACTGATAATAAGGCCCAAGGGAGTGTCATGATGCTTATCTGGTTAGATTTGAGTTCACAAACTAACTAAAAAACATTTTATTAGGCACCCTCTGAATAGTTTTCCTCGTATCTAAAAGTGCAGGCCAGTGTCTTTCATTCTTCCCATTTTCAGGCCAAAAATAGGCCTACACTTGGACTAAATAACGCCTTAACTGGGTTCGAGCTATCTATAAATCTACTAAAGAGCTATATTTAATGCATTACTAAAGAATATCTAAATGTTATTAAAATAACTAAGTAATTGCATCAGCTGATTTTATTAGTTATAAACAGTTATAGTGGAAAACGGCATTAGCACTCTATATATGTCTGTTTAGTCAGGATACATTTTGCCTCCATTATTCAACGTAGTCCTCAATTTTTGTCCCTTTTCTTATCTAATACGTGATTTGTAGTTGCTATTGCACATTGTATGCATGTAAGCACTTATACACTTGTGTGATGATAATACGCCGCTATGATCTCTGTAGGAGAAGTCTTTCAAGACTAGTTGTGAGAAAGTACAAAAGGGGCTGTATATAGGTCATGCCCCGTGCTTATTTTAATGTCATATTTACGGCATGGGCCTTAGTCCATTCGGTCTGATCAATTGAGTTGGACATTTAGTCTGCTCTCATTTGACTGATTCGCTGTGTCCACTGAGCTGTTAAAAACCAGGATGTACAGCGCAGCCCTCCCGACCATACATTCACAGAACAGAGGTCATACATGTATGCATAGAGCGAGGCACGCTGTTGCTCTATCTTCTATAGAAATCTACGAAGGCCATGTGGGTGTTTGGACCCTGTCAGTGGGTACATATGCGTGTTCTGGAGGCTATGGCGAGTCATAACACAAACTTGACAGGGGGCTGGGGAGAGTTAGGGCAAGGTGCCAAGAAAGCCAAGAAACACGCACACATACAAGCTCTGCCCCCGATCTCCAGGGACATCTGCTCCGGTCCGGGTCACTGGCGGCGAGTGCGTGGTCGGCCTCAAAAGTATCACCGCGGCAACTGCATCACATAATCCCATTCCATCTCGTCCCATCCAGGAAGCATGTGCGACGTGATTGGCCCGTTTCCCCTGGGGCGCTCAGACGACTCGGGCTCAGGCGCTGTCTGCTTACGCGCTGTGTCAGCTCCGAGTCTGTGGGCGGGGAGCAGCGCATTAAAGGAGCGTTTGGCACTTTTTGGCAGGAGTCTGTGAATTATGCAGACGCACCCCTACTGTGCAGCTGTGTGTCATAAGCCTACTGCATGTGTGCTGAGGCGCTGGAGTGTGGATAAAACAAACTCCAGTTTTCTCACTTGGCTGATTGGTAAAATTGTGTATGCCTAGCTATGTGTTACACGGATTTTTACTGTGATTAAAATTATTGCTCCGATCAATTACAGAAATTGTCTGTTTTGAAAGCCCCTGATCTAAATTACACTCTTTTAAAACACAAGTCACACCATTTTGAATATATACTATATCTATACTTCCTTTACCAGTTTGTTTTGGGAGTAGTAAATAATTGTAATGATTAGCCAAATAAGCGTGATTAGGATTTTTTGTTCATAATTGAGCAACTTTGGTTTTATTGTAACTAACAATAGTAGGATGAAGGATACGGCATTGCTAAAACAACAAAAACACTATTTTTTATGTCATTTATAATTTATAAGAGGACCTTTGCTATACATTGTTAATTTTGTGATAATAAAACCTAGCGTAGTAATGTATTGTTCAGTCCCTTTGCCTCTAAGGGGAAAGTAAATTGCAGCAGATAATGTCTATTTTAAAACAGATCGGGGAAAATAAGATAGCTCTGCGCAGAATTCTCAGAATCAAAGATTTGTGCGATGCAAGTTATAGTTTTTTTTGTTTTCTATGTTGTTCCTTACAGTTGCATATTAATAGCCTGTATCCATCTCCGTGGCATTCCTTTTCTCTCTGACTCAACATCCCATCTCTGTTTTGCTGAAATACATAAACCCTGATAGGAAATATAACACACATGACAGTTTGCATCTAGTTTTCACCCACCGCCTCTTCTCCCCCCCCCCCAGTCTTCCTCTTTTATTCTATCTAGCTCCAGCTGTCAGGAGGCTTCATTATTAAAGATTCATGGTTGACTGTGGGCAGCTCTTCCAAAAGCTTTTGTCAGACTAACCAAGTGTCTCAAATCACAGAGGCCTTAAGTGGAGGTGACATAAAGATTCGCGTAGACCTATGCACTTAGAGAGACACGCACGCACGCTCTTTGTGGCTGCATTCTCGACAGTCCGCCCGGTGCTTTAAATCATCTCCAGAATGGCAGTGCAACGTGTTTAACATGGCTTTAATGTGCTCTGTGTTTGGGCTGTCAAACACTGAGATTTTTCTGTTTTGATGGTGGATCTTTGTTTTGCAAACACCAAATCTCTCTTTGCCAACAAACTAATTCTCTTCCTTTCTCTTTGTTTTTACAGAAAGGCCCAAGAACAACAGAAGAAGGTGGTGGTGGCAGGTTGTGTACCCCAAGCTCAGCCAAGAATGGACTACCTCAAGGGACTCAGCATCATAGGAGTATGCATTTTTCTATATTCAGCCATTTCAGCTAACAGACGATAATTGGATATGTACAGTGTGGTGTGTTGTTGAGGTGTGCCCATTAGTTGATGCTGACTGAAGCCAAGCATCACACATACACACACGCTCAGTTTGACCTGTCATTCACCTGGCTGCCTGCCTGCTGCATTTGTTCTCTTCTAGCCTTCCAGCTGTGAGGCCGATCAATACAGCTCCCTCCGAGACTCCAACGAGACCACTAAAATGAACACAGTTTGGTCTGCAAGTTTTAGTGGAGAGGAGTCGGCCACACTTGTACAAAGTATTCCAACAATAAGCCTCAAGAAAAGACTGTAGGTCCAAGAGAATAAATGGAAAAACATGGGTTGAAAAACTAGATGTCTGTACTAGGAATGCTAAATACAAATGTTGAATCAAATACAATAGATTTTTATATATATAAAATACAGGAAAAATCAATTGTTCATCAGCCATATTCAAACTTGGAGCACAGAGAATTCAACACAAAACAACTGATTCAAATACATTGAACTTGCAGCATTGTTTTTCAAACAAGGTTATAAAGTAATATTTCTACACCGTATTTGGAATAATTGGTGTCCATTCACTGTTTTTGCAATCCTTGAAGCTCAATCAAGACACGTAGGCACGTTTTATCACTTCTTTTGATTGATTGCCATACATTGCCTGAATATCGTAATTGAGATCATCAAGATATTAAATATTTGTCAATATCAGTCGGGATCAGAATTAGTTTTATTCATTCCCAAGTGAAATTATTTTCGTTACAGACATGCAACCGATCAGCAGAAGAAAATGGAAATTAGGAAAAATTAAGAGACTTTCCGTAATAAAGTAAGAAGGAGCAGGTGGGTTGGGTTGCAAGATGTGACCAATTAGAAAAAGTGGGACACCAGAAAAAAGTTGTAGAACCACTACTTTAAACCCCTGGAATTAAACCAAATACATTTATATTAGAATGGAATACAAATGGAATCTGCCACATAAAGAATGTAGCTACAATATAGTACCAGTGTAAATGTACTTACCTAGTAAGTGGTGTTGGGGGATGTCTTTAATGTTAAATATCCTTCAACATAAATTATATTATGCCATTTAAAACATTCCATAGTAAAGTGTAATTGGATTCAAATGAAGTAGCATGTATGAGTAATATAATTACATCCACATAAACAGGCATGTAGATGCAATCGCCTTTGGGTGAGTAGAAACAGCTGGGAAGTTTACCACCGCCAGTGCTTTCATTGTCATGAGTAGATTGGATTATGCATTGATACAACTTGCACCAGCTCAAACACTGATAGAGCCATGCATGATAAGACACGCATTGTAACAAACACAGACAGATGCATGCACTGCTGTTGTGCGTCCCTGCTAGTTACAATCACCCAACACAATGACACTGACAGTTGGTGGGTTATGCAAATAATATGCAAACAACCACTCCTGAATTTGTATAAAGCGATTGCACTAACGGCTAGTTAAGGGCTGTGCTTGGAGAAGATTTTTGCTGTTGAATCCATTCATTTCAGTGACCTGTGACAGAGTCTTTGTACACTTCCTCTGTCTGTTGTGGTGTTCAGTCTAAAGTTCAGTCACATGAATGACAGTGTATTGTAGTAAGGTGCACAGGCAGTCACGCAAACCACAGCGGCCGGCCCCATCTGCACTCGACATGTCACATCCTGTGAGTTTACATGTCATCCACAGTAGGGCTGCACAATATCACAATCGGCTCTGTAAATCGCAATTTGAGTTAACGCAAAGGCTGCGCGCGCTTAGATCATTTTCTGCGTTCAAGTTTGTAATAATACTTGTCTTTTAAAAAATTAAAAAATTCTGCCGCAACTCCATATACTTGGTGTCAGTTTTCCCAATGTTCTTTGGCTCTCCCCTGACTGTATTTGTTCAGACTCATCCATTTATCTGTTTTAAACCTTTCTTGTCACTCTGCCTTCACTATTTAATGTATTTGTTAATATAGATTCACAGTGACATTTAAGAAATCAGTATCACTTAAGCCTGATTGAGGAAAAAACTTGTCCGTGTCCTCATTCATCTGTATTGGAGTGTGTTTACAAGCCCCTCCTGTTTTAAATCAGTGTTGTACTTTGTCAATATCAGAGTTTGGTTTGGGTATAGGGACAGCAGCATCAATAAACCTCTCCCATGTGCCTGTGTTTCAGGTCCAGCAGATTGATCGAGTGGTGGAAGTCGTAGACGAGGCGGTTAAAGGTATTTTAAAACACAGAGAAGCGGCCATACACACAAACCGACCCGTATTGATCAGCTCGTGAGTGAATAATTATCCCCACTATTTGCTGAATACATAAGTCATGTCCAGCAAGCCTCGAGTTTCAAATCCAAAATTTATACACAAGTATGATTAATAAAAAATTGATTTTCAATAATGTCAGTGCTCAACAGCAACAAAGATGGCATTTCTGTTTGAACTATTTTTAGACAATGCATATGATTTATTGCCTGGTGTAGTTACTGTTTTCCAGAGCTAACAAAACAAAATATGCTAATCTACTAGTTTTCTCCAGATAGGGAGGAACGATGATTTAGGTTGTATAACTGTTTTGGCATGTACTCTGTGACTAGGGGTGGCCGATAATATCCGTTTATAATTATGATTTTCTTTTCTATTATTTTTTTCTTTAATTTTTGTATGACTATATTCTAACGATGTTAGTACAATCTGTCTTAAATTAGCTCAAACGTACCTATGAATGTTTTTTTATTATTATACTGTGCCTAATCTGCTTCTGTACCCTTTGTTGCAGCACTGGAATTTCCCCATTGTGGGACAAATAAAAGTTATCTTACCTTTTAGACAGCGTGAGAAGCCAGTGCAAGCCCTATAGTAACAAGAGGAGGACGAGATTTAAAACGGCATTGAATGTAACCTTTCTGGGAGCTTACCTGCTCTACTTTATAAGTTGCTGCTAAGTGATTTTCTCTGTCAGAGCGGCTCACTGACTGCGGCTCAGACTCACATGGCCGTGATTAGGTCATCCATTTAAAGCCGACCAGCGCACTTAACAGTTTAATGAAGGTCAGGCAGAGTTTATAGTACGACAGTGTCCAGTCAAGCTGTCATACACCCCCAGCTGTTCCTTAATAAAGAACAGATTGACCGTAGACTCTGCGTGAACGGTTAGTTTGCCGCGCTGCCTCAGTAATGAAGGACAGCTGAACTAGGCCTTGATTTTACTGTGCGTCGTTAACCTGTGCTTCTCTCTCCTACACACCTCCTGGCACACTGTATATAACTGGATACACCTTTCCTGATGTCCTCTGCTCCTGTGTCTTTCATTTTCTCAAAATTGTGTTATCTTTATTCCCCTTCTTTCTCTCCTCACAAACTCTTCCTGCTCTAGTTTCTTACCGCTCTAGCCTCTTTGCCCCCTTCGTGGAAACTAATTTCCCCAGTATCATTACAGTTCTTTATGACCTCGTATAAACTGAGAGCTGTTATTTCAGCTCTGAGGCCTGGGCATAAACCTTAAAGCCCCGGGATTTGCCTTTTGTAATGGCTACTAAAATACTTACTGCAATGAACTGCTAATAGACACGGTTCTTAGTTGCACAAAAATTGCTTGCAGGTCTGTTTTCCACATGACAAGTGCTGGCATGCCTTTTATTAGCTTATTTCTTGAGGTGTGAGTGTCCGTACGTTTGGGATTCCAGCTCCAAATGTGCTTAACAACTGTGACTCTGTAAGCATGTGACAGTATTACAAAGCTGTGTTTAATCGGGCCATAGTCCTGAACATAAAGCTCAAGTTACTACCTGTTGTAAATGCTATTTATCCGTTAGTTATCTGAGATTGTGGTGCTGAGCATGCAAACGTTATTTTTCATTTACAATCACAAATTCATTACACTTTTATCTGTTTGTGTCTTTGCAACATCTGTCTTTTGGTTGGTGTCGGTGTTGCTGTAGTAACACACATGCTTTCTCAAATCAGACTCCAATTATATTTTAAACTTTACCAGATGCTTGTTTCTCTGCAAAAAAATAAATAAAAATCCTCCCACTCGTTTTTCTTTTTCTATCAAGACTAAATAGATCTTCTATGTGAGTATTAACAAATGTTTTTATTTATTTGCCATTTCAATGACTTAATGCTGCTTGCCATCAAATGCCGACCATTTAACACTACTTTTTTTCTTTGGCAGCATTTTGAGATCGTATTTTCTTTAAGGCTTTCTCTTATTGATCGGCTTTCACTGCAGTGATGGCCTGTAGGATACCTTTTCACCTGATATTCTTTTATCTCCAGAAACAATATAGGTTTAATGTGTCAAACATATCATTGAAAAAAGGTTAGACATACTAATGTATCTACTTAGCCAGAGATCACAGGCTATACAGCGTCAATATAACCTCCTGATCCTTATTTCATAGAGATAAACACGGAGAAGTGTAAGAGTGAGAGTTCATGTTGAAATGTCTCTTCCACAAGAAAGAATGCAGCTAGAGACCTTGCATTTCCAACTCACACCTTCAAGTGATTACATTTATACAAAGACCAGATTCTTTCATAGTTCTTTTGTTTTTAATTGGTAACACTTATCCTTGGCGTGTTCCATCTTGGTAAGCATTCACATGACGACAAGGCTGTTGGTTTACAGAATAATTCCATCTGTTGCTAGACATTGAGTTCAGTTGGCATTAAACTATTTGATTTTTGACCTTTTGTATTGTAGCTGAAAGTATCAGAACTGTGAATATGCTGCAAATCTTGTCATTTTTGCTCTAGTCAATTGGGTCAAGAGACTCAAGTTATCCATATTACAATGTTTTAGAAACTTTAACCTTAAAACGTAAAACTGAAACGGTGCTTCTATTTCAATTTAACGACTTAAAGTGGGCCATAGCATCTTGTTTCCCGAAAGTCATTTGTCATTGAAAGTTGCTTATGCCAATATACAAAGAGCCTACAATCGAGTGAATAGATTTTTTGATTGAAGGTTCCTTTCTCAGGCTATAACCAAGTCGGTGCCACTGTCAAATATCAGTGGTTCACGCACGGCCGGCACTGCACCGAACAATCACATCAAATCAGATTGTAACTGTCGCCAACTTCCTCGATCAGTCCAATTGATTCTTCTGACATTTGGCTGTTGCATTTTGGCTGTGGAACATCATCACATCTGCCAAGTGCAGAACAAAAACGTGTCGTCGTTACAGCGGTGCAGTGGTGGGCTGCCTCTGTGTCGTCCTGTCGCTGTGCTCCCATCCCCCTCGGGTCCTGCCTGCTGCTTTACAATCAGAGCGGGAGCACGGGCAGACCCAGCACTTATGAGATATCACACGCAGGTCAGCAGGTCATCCTTTTAGCTCCCTGCCTCTTTCATCCAGCCATCCATCTGGTCATCCTATACATCTTTCATTTCTGATGTATTTTTTTTTATCGCCTGACCATCCATCCATACACCTTCCTATCAAACTGCCCCCGCTTTTTCTTCACTGTGTTTTAATGGGCTGTTATGACTGAGTAGAGGGGATTTATTGTGTCTACTTGTGTTTTTAAGAGAAAGCTCCACCGGATCATAAAAACACACATAAACAACCACACATTGTACATTAAAAGTTTGTATTTTAACCCAAAACTTTCATAAATACTGTTTTCTATGCTAGGAAGTTTTCCCATTTTCTTGCCAATATAGGTTATTGCAAACAGTCACGCCTCACTGATTGGCTCGGTGTCCTCCTCTGGGGCAGATTGTCATTTTTATCTACCAATTGATAGCCCCGCTTCCTGCCCTGAGCCCTCCTTCCCCAGAGACCTGTGTAAAGCGGATGAAAACAGGAAGACAATTCCATCCCTCAGCACCCTCATCTTGTACACACCAGCTTTAGAGGTCCACAACCTGTTAAACGGTTAAAGAAGAGCCACAACTGTATTGAATTTCTACAGTCAAACCTTTTGTCAAGATTTAAAACATAAAAGTACTGGAAAGGATTTGAACAAATAAAGGTGTGTTTCACAAAGTACTCAAACGATGAGAACAAAAGGCTATTCACTCTGGGTATTTTTATAACGTTACAACACAGTGCATATTAAAGAAAAAGGCCCTACTCAATGTAATTATGTTTTTTGCTTGTCATTTGAATAGCTTTGATACAAATCAGTCAAAATTGTAAGCCTTGCAATCTTGTATTATTGTTGGTATCTCCTGAACACTTCAAAAGCAGATGACAACAGCCTAGAAGCAATGCAAAATAAAGAAAAGGAAATAAAAACAAAAGGCGATGCTTGAAGTTTAATAGTATTATTTGAATGCCAAATGCAGCCACATTTGTTTTGTGGGGAAACGGCATATGTAAATAGCTTTTTATATTTAAGTACTGTTTGTTTTTACACAAATAATTGTGTGGTTTAACTTTCAATGCTCTACTGGAAAGTGGTAATGTCAGTTTATATTCTAATGTGTGCAATATTGTTTACAGGACATTCAGTTCGTTTGCTGGGCCAGAAAAAAGATGGTGGACGAAGACTTGGAGGAGCCAGACTAGACCTGCCCAAGATCCGAAAAAACCCTCTCATTGAAATAATCTCCATCAATACAGGGTAAGATGAAGATATTCAATTAAAACATTACAACAAAAAACCAAAACACACAAACATGTCATTTATATAAAACAAAAGTATATGGAAGTTAGTGTTTTTCTTACATAACATCATTATACCATATTTAGTCAGCCCAAAAAAAAAAAAACGACAATAAAAGCAAATATTTAAGAAAATGGGGATGAAAACCAAAGGAAAAACACATCCTGTTTGAGTAATTGTACAATTACTTTTCCCCCTGGCTCTACCTTTTCTCAACACTTCCTGACAGATCCTATCTTTCCTTTTACTGTACTGAAGAAAAGGCTCCCAGACAATTTCTGATCCCTTTTCTCTCTCAAAATATAACTTATTGTCCCCATTGCAGAGGGATATCACTGAGATCCTATCGCTGCTTTTATCCACAAACCACAGCTATTAAGTCAGCTGATTAATTATGGTTTCACCCTCAATATTAGCAATAGATGAATATTTAATAACCTTTGCTCTTTTCCACCAGACCCATATTACACCAGTTTGATGAATCCTATGAAACGGCATGACTGATGTTTACAGATACATAATATGCGGATACGCTTTATGGGCTAATTTTATGTTGTTTACAGTTGTGTGCGTCTCCACTGAACCGGACTCTCTCTGTAGGCTAGTTAAAAGGGTTACAGCAGACTAATTTCAGCCAGCTATAGGCCTTTGCTGATGATAATCCATCAATCATCGTGCCGGGACATCTTTAAGGTCCACTACGTTATTTTCCAGGGAGCCAAGTTAAAGACACAGTGGCTCCTTTGTACAGCACTATAGGTTACAAGATTGAACTAAAGCTTTTTAGTTGGCTAATAGGCTCATGTTCTTACTCATCATGTTTAATTGCAAGACATTACACGGCCATTATGTCTGCGTCTTGGCCTTGTCTGTGTAATGCACTACGTTTCCTACATTTAATTGGATTTGCCATTAGTGAATGCTCGGACTTTAGGGGTAAAAAGGCTATGTCACTAATAAGCTTCTTGTAATATAGATGCTGGCTGATTTTGCACTCGGACACCTTAAATAACTAAACTATTGTACTTTCATTATTACCTGTTGTTGCTGCATGGAGAGAACAGTTGTGCCTTCAATGTTTATCAGCTTTGAAGATCTCTGCCCATTTCACACAAAAGCCTCTTAGCCTACTGTTCAGATAAGCTTCAAATCCAAGTGGTTCAATAAACATGCAACTGTTGACCTTAATTTACACTTTTACTCAAATCAAGACCGAATTTGGATGTATTCGAGGATTTTTTTAAACAATTATAGACACTTTAAACTGTCGATCCTATTTTAATTGTGAAATCACCCCAGACCTGAAAAATAATCTAGGGCTAGACCAAATAATTTGAACCATGTGTCGGATGTGTGGCTGTTTACTCTGCCAGCAGGGGGTCTCTATCTGATCCAGTTGTTTTTGCAGTGGCTGATTCTGGGCGCTGCCAAATCCTTTTGTTTGTATTGTGTTAATATGAAGTCTATTTGAGAGCAGCGGATTACGCGAATACTTTGACTGGGGGAACTGACTGTTGACAAATCTCCAAATAACCCACCCGTCTTGTTGCGAATAATCCATGCTTAACGTGTGCTTTTGTGTAAATTGTCACTAGTGTCGAGAATATGGCTGGGTTCAACGCTTAATGCTCACGCGTCGGTTTGTTTGTGAATGTGGCTTTTGTATGGACTTCTTCTGATGTAGCGCTGACATCATCGGTGGCATTTGTCAACAGAAGACAGTGATCCCCCTTGTCTCACATCTCTAGCAGTTCTTAAAATGCGTCACACTAAATCAGTCCCCTTGTGTATCACTTCGATCACGAGATGACCAAATTGCTAAGTGATGTCCTACCAAATTCAACCAGTTTCAACACTCTAAACACTGCTGCAAACAATCAAAGCTCTTTAAAAAAGGAGGATTGAAAACTTAATCAACAATTACAAGTTTGCTTGAAATATTCAACTGTGTACTGTGTAATACAATAATTCATGTTTTCTGTTGAATATGAATTATTGAAACGTCTTCTTGAGTATACATGTTTTATTTTCTTCCATTTTTTTAAAAGATCAAACATAAAATGTAGAACAGACACAGAACACAGAGCGAAATTTATAACAAAAATACAAATAGACATCAACTTGGCAATTAAAAATACAAACGATCGTGGCACAATCAAATAAAAATGAAAATTCCATTTAGTCCAAAGTCCATTTATCTGAAGTTCATTGAAACAGTCTTCTAACACATTTAAATTATTTGACGCTGGAATGTTCGAACTATTTTATTGTATGTCTTCAGTTTTGTCGTTTAACTCGTCTGATAGACACTTGATAAGGCTGTGCAATTAATCGAATTTTGAGATCAAGATTCAGTCATTTTGCAGTAAAAGCAAGTGTTTTAAACCAGAATTAAAACTTTGAGGGAAAGAATTTAACATGTTTTTAGTGTGGCAAATGATTAAAAGTCTGAGATTGTCTATGTTCGAGACAATAGAAAGCCTGTTTTATTTTAAAATTGAATTTGAACCCATCAATATGAGAAAAATAAATCTTGCTCCATTTTCTTATATCGTCCAGCCCAATACTTTATCTGTTCCCACAGTTCGACAGAGCTGGAACCAAATGCAGTGTTTCACTGCTCTATTTTAGCACACTTAATAGTATTAGGGAAGCCTGCTGGTATGTGGTGCCCAAGGCTACTCTAATGGCCGTGTCTCTCGCTGCGTCTCTATATTTGTATGTGTAAGTTTGTCTGCCCGCAGCAGTAAAAGCCCCTTTGTGAATGCTTTTATTTGTGATGGTTGAGCATCATAAAGAGGGAATTTATGGCCATTGAGTGAAAACGTATCATTAAACTTGTGCATTTGCAACAGTTTGTTTCAGCTTGTGTGAACTCTTACCATTAGAGTGGAAGTTTATTTTTTTATGTATGTAACAATGACTGGAATAGTATCAGAAAATGTTAGGATGTCTATGATTTCTGTCTTGTTGGTGATAAGTGAAGTTTCAAAGATAAGCCCGAGAGGGCTTGTCATTGCACATTTAGACACCCCGACTGACAACTCAATGAGTTACTCCAGGATAACGTTTACCCTAACTCTTTCTATCGGCCAAGTTTTGAACTAAACTGTAAATATATTAATATTAATAAAAATATAAACCACATATTCAAAACATTATTTTAAAATGATCATTTTCTTAATTTGAAGTGCAAAGCAGAAGGTATGAAGTAGCGATACTCTGCTTCTGGGGAACAGTGAGCTCGACTGCTTCAGTCTGGATTCAACCGGAAGTTACACACTTTGACGTTTTTTTTTTTGCACGGAATTCAAAATAATAAATTAAAAAATAAAACGCAACTGCATTTTAACAAAATTGATTTAAAAAACATATTTTCAATCTCTGAATTTTAATGTATGTTATTTGTATACACTGGATTTTAAGACAAAAAATAAACTTCATATAATACATAGATATGGCGTCTGAGTGTATGGCTGGGAGGTAATTGTATCGCACAGCACAGCACACCATAAAGTTTAGTAACAGGTAAAATCTCAGTTCTATTTGTGTGTTGCAAAAGTGATGTTCGCGGGGTGAGGGACATCTTTTGTTGGTTCGAATGCTTGCTTCATGCCTCAAGTTGTGTAATTTCGATTCTATTGTACATTATTGGGTTTGATTTAAAGTTGGAGTCAGCATTAAAGCGTTTAACTTTGAAAGGAAGTGACATTGAAAGAGTTTGTTCCACCTTTGTGTAAAAAGAGTGTACCCATTTCGTGTGCTTTAAGTTGTTGGCCTCAAATATCCACAGAATCTAAAGTCTAACCTTGGAGCCAGTGCTGTATTTGTCTACCTTTTTGTCCAGATTCAATTCATGTCCCTGTTGTGCGTTTCACCTTCTGACTCCGATAGTAACATATTTATCTTCTTGAAGGAAAGCCAATTTAATCTGACCATTGAGCCATACTGAATACAGCCTGATGCCGCTGTCTGGCAATTGAAGAGAGTTTAATAAATTGGAACACAAATGACTTGACTTCTTTACCCAAGCCAAGTCCTTGATTTTTACATTTATGTCTAAACTAAAGTGGTGACATGCACGGATTGTGCAAACTGGCCTCTGGAGTCAAAGGCTGCGTTTGTGCTCGTTTTGAATATGTTTGCTTTCAGTCTCAGAGGCCTCGGGTCTTGTAGGCTTTTGTGTTTCCGCTGATTTGTGTACGCCAGTGACACATTATTAAAGGACACACATTATGCAAAATTGACTTCTGTTCTAACATTGTTCCCTCATCAAAAACACCTGGAGTAGCTTTTAGTTTAATTCGCCAGACTCTTTCTGAGAATTTCTCCTGTCTAATCACGATCAGTACAACTGCGTGCCTAGGGCTGAAAGTGAGTAAATAGTAAAACTTATAAACTCTTTTTTTATTTTTTATATATAAAACATGATATGCCAAATTAAAGGTACTCAAGAACACGTTTAAATGGTGATACAATACAAAATAATGCATAATTATTAACACTTAGCCAAAACATTGAAACAACACAACTCATCAACTTGTTGTCCCCATAAAATATTTGGACCGCACAATAGTTTAACTGAAATAATACTATATATCTTTGTTATTAAGATTTATTCAACCAAAAAGACAATACAGAAAAAAAGTTTTCTATTTGGCACATTGAACACTGTAAGTTAGCTTCAGACTGACAAAAGCATTGGGGAGCAATATGTGCCTGAGACCCAAACACATTTGTGAGCATGGAGCCCTCGATAAGAACCCAACAATAGTGTGTGCTAATTAGAGCTGGTGTCAAACCACAAGCCTTTGAGTAATTGAGTAAATGATGCTCTATCACCAGTAAACTTAAGGGAGAGTACTTTTTTGACGTTTTGAACTATACCATACATAGAGCATCATTTAACAGTTTGTTCATTGTAAACTGCAGTACTAATCTAAAACTACGTTATAATAGAAAATGGGCAAAACTGTTCAAAACTGATAAAGCTTCGCCTCTTCATAGTGACATTTCACCGTAAAAAGCTTCGGCTTGTCATTGTCAAAAGAGTGGGTGGGGAAGGTGAATACAGGACTACTCAAACGTGCGTCAATCATAATACAACTCAGAGTAAGATTATTATGAGGAAACCCTCTTGTAACAAGGCTAAAAGCTCATAAAAGTTGAGTTTGCATAATATGTCCCCTTTAAAGAGAGACTAACCCTTATGTTTCGCCTCAATCTTATCTCCCTTCATCTATTCCCTTTATAGTTAGAAGTAGCTATAGTATAAATGAAATGTAGATGTACTTGACTTTTATGTTGTTTGTTGCTGTTCAGTGACCCCATCTCATGCTGTGTTCATTCAGCAAACATGTATAGCAGGAACAAAGAGAAGAGAAAATGATAGTGCAGCAAGAAGAGTGCTCTGACACATGGCTTTCTGATCACGTCCATATGTACAGCGGATTGGAAGATGCATCAATGCACAATATACACACAGTGCCTTTTATTTAAACTCTGAGGCCAACTCCACAAAAGAATTCCCATTGCCTTATTTTCTTTCTTTCCCCCCCGCACAAACACGATCATATGCAGACAGCCACACAGCTCTCTGTGCCACAGTGGCCTTCCCGCTGTTTATCAAATCTATGTATGGGTAGTTTTCAGCTCCACTGGTCTGAACATATTATTCCATTCCTCTCTTTCCCACTGCTTAACACACCAAAACATGCCTGTGTTGTGCACATGCTCCTAACACGTTTTTACCCCCACACTCTCGCCGGGAGACTCTGTGTTGCCCACAAATCCAAAAGATTGATGCGTTGTCTTGGCCAGAATAAGATTGTGTCTCATTAAAAGACATTACACTTCAGATCTCCAGTGTAAGTGAATTAGCCACTGTGTCTCCCTCAAACACGTGTCCACAAAGACAAATAGACGCAAATGAATCACAACAGATCTTCTTACATAAAGCTGTTTGTGTTACTCTCAAATATAAATGCCTCAAATGTCGCTAATTAAATCAGCTTTAGTTCGCCTAAATGGGCAATAAATCTCATATTTTTGAATTTATAACATGGTAAATTTTAAGATATTGTACCTAATGATGAGGCAACACATGTTTTATTTGTAGTGTTGAATTTATATCTCAATAATATTGTCAGTTTTACTTGCTAGATTATTTTTAACCTACTTGCAACTCACATCTTAAATTATACGCTAAATTCTGTCTTTAGTTGTGATTCAAGAGCGCCTTGATTTTTGTCTCTTCAGAAATTTAAGTCAATTTGAATTACTGTTGATTAAACTTTGAACTGAAGTATGTAGAAACATATTTACTTTAATCTATATATTTACTGAAAATCACATTGCAGTTTTGAGCACTTACTATGTCGTTTCAGTCAGTGAGCCACAATCCATCAAACGCATAACTACCAGACTCGAACAAATCCATTTTCTACTTTGGAATTTGCATGTTACATTCATTATAAATAACTTCTATTGATATAGTGAGCGATCTAAGACAAAAACATGTCTCACGGTTTCGTCAAAATGAAAACAAAAAACTGGAAAAAACACAAGATTCATGTGCAGTTGTGGTTTCACGTGCATAGACAAACGCGTCACTGCTACATATGGAAATATGAAGCTGACATGAGACAAATCTTCTAAAAAACACATAACAATTTGACTGGAAACTGCATAGAACTCAAGGGTCAGATACAAAGGCTGGATTGAGCGGTCCACAGTGGCCTCGTCTAACGCTAGCTGGTTGGCTCTGAACATAAACAACCACACCAGTCATTAAGTGCTTTCTGCGCTCTCGCCTCTTTGTTCATATTTTACCACTTTTATTTGTCAACTCCACATTTTCATCCTCCACTTTAACTTTGCAATGACCTTATTTGTACAGTCGCAGGCTTAGCTCATGTTCAATCACTCCCAGTATTGTCTATGTTTCCTCAACCATAAGACGAGAAGTATTAGCCGTGCTTTACAATTTGTTTAAAGTTGAGTTTAAGCTTTGTTTTCTATAATTGTGTCTTCAGGTCGGTACATAACAAATCCCCAAGAACACACGCTGCATAAAGTCGATGCACATTGGCTGGCTTCTATGTGTGGAGGGCATTTTTCTAATTAATGTCTAGACCCTAAATGCCTATTATTGAGAAAAGCCTCAAACTCGCTCTCAATCTGTGCCTCTTAAGATGTTGAACAAGGGACCTTCTCCAAAGGGACCAAACAGCGCAGGCGTGTGTGTGTGTGTCAGCTTACAAATGTATAGAGAACCTCCAGGCGCTCCTTTCTTTTACATTTCCAAGGCTGCTTCACACGAATGTCCCCGTTTTACGCACACGCACAGCCGCACCAGGGACCGAAGAGGCAGCCGCTATTGATATTGATGAACTATACTGTTGTCAGGTACAACTGCTACCTCTGTGGTTTAATTAACTCTGCTAAACAAGGATGAGACAAAACGAAAGACAAAGGCAGGAAGAGACGGTGCTTCATAATGCCTTTAGTTGAAAATGTTTAAACGCTACAATTTTAGATGCGTGAAACAATTGGGTTCACTCGCCTGGTTTCACGTGTCCAGCCGGCTCATGGGAAACCTTCCTTACCTTTTTACACCTTTGGTTACACAACCTCCACAAGCCACAACAGATTAAAAGAGTGACTATACTTAAACGTCAAACTCAACTTTGATGCAAAGGGAAAAGTTTTTCGATACTGATTTTAGCACAATGACTATGAAATTTTTTTCCGTGTCAAATGTATATTGTATGACCATTGTACCAAAGTATTCAAAGGAATATCTTGTATATTAGTATCTGAGTACCATTTCTTTTCCATTTTGAGACAACTCTAGACCAAACTAATAACATGCATACACAGATAAAGACCCTACAACCCTACGCGGTGCTGATATTACAACTTGAACCTCACACTTTCTGGATTGTACAGAACTGTCTCTACCTGTTTACGGCTGTCATCTTGGTTATGAGGCCCAGACAGAATGATTACTTTTCGAGTGGAACCATTCTCCTGTTGGTTCCTTGCTTGTCTTGACAGCATCGTATATTGAAATTTAAAACAAACAAAAAAAAAAACGACTTTGCGGTTGGTTTATCCTCAACCTGCGCACACTCGTCCCTGTCAGTGGATGACAGTGCTCTTCTTCAATCACAACTTGTCTGTAGTTGCTGACTTGTTGTCACAGTCCATTTCTGGTGATGGAGGGGTCGAGACTGCTAATTTAATGTTGTGATACTGGACAAATGGTCGCACCACATTCTTGTATGCACGCGCACACACACACACACACACAAAAAAACACACACTCAAAAACATGCACACACGTAATTGATGTAGACCCCACACACACAGCACTCATCCTCTGCACAAAACCGAGCCGGGGCCACTGACTGTCTCTCGAGATTAATGTTGGTGTGATCCACTCAGCTGGGCCTGATCACATTAAGATGGATGGACCCCCTGGTGGTGCGTGCGTGTGTGTGGGCGCGCACGCCGGGGCCCCATCTGTCCGTGTTTTCTCCACACCGAGCTCCCGTGACCTAGCTGCCATCTTTAGTGCCCTCAGCCGGGATAGGCAATACCCTTAGAGGGGAAAGATGGCCCAATAGATGGATAGATGGATGCTGTAAATTCCATTTTCGTATTCAGCTTTTCTTTTCCAGGGTAACATAAAAAATGCCTCAGGCCGTAGGTTGTATTTCAAATTGATAATGAAGATATATATTGGAGTGGTGCAGCCTTCTGAGGGCAGTTATGGTGGAGGAACGGGACTTTCTGTGCAGATGTTGTGACATGTTTGTGACTGATAAGAACACTGTTTTATGATTTACAAGTTCAAACTATAGTGAAACTTTTAGAACAATAATACTTGGCCTCTTCTAATGCAAATACTGAAATTATAAACATCTGTTTGAATTTAGTAATCTAAACACTTAACCTTTTCATTATTGGGGTAACGTATTGTGCTGACCATAGATCAAATAATATTTGCTCTAGTTAATATGGTCTAATGGAAGCATGCTTTTACTGTGTTAATAATCGTTTGTAAAGTATTGTATATGTCTGTATTAAACGGCCTTTTACAAAATATAATGTATTTTTATTTTTTGCTTTCAAAAGTTCCTTTTTAGCCATCATTGATGCATTATGGCACTTTTGTCCTGAGTGCACATTCAGTCCAATTTATTCTTATTTGATAAACAAGTTTAAGCGTAGATGGGACATTTATATGTGAAAGTTTCTAACGTGCTAATATAATTAGTACATTTATTTGAATGTTGTTTGTCTGTTGTCTTTTTTTAGATGCTTGAATGCTTGCACCTACTGTAAGACGAAGCATGCCAGAGGAGACCTAGCCAGCTACCCCATTGAGGAGCTGGTAGAGCGGGCAAGGCAATCATTTCAGGGTAAGTACATTCAACTTGTTTCACATTTTTGTCAGTATGCCTTTTAAAATGTGTTTGTATTGTCTCCATAACAGTTATTGGATTATATGTATTCCATCTGCTAAAATGTTAAAATATTTTCTTCAGGGTAGGACAAATAAAACTATGATAATGGAAATAGATAATGGTAAATTCTTGAAATTAAGTTTAAAGCTCATTACTAATCAACTGACTGACGAACACACACGAATGTATGGCCATGAAGCCATGAAGCCTTGACACAAGTTCACCTTTGAGGGGGATGAACGACACACCCCCCGACCTGGAGGCTGTGATCAGAAGTCCTTCACCAATGCGGGGTTACTCCAGAGTCAGCACCTGAGTACAGCCAGGAGTGGTCTGCCTGCCACCTTCTCCCATTGAAGTAAGCATAGCGGCCCAGGGCCTTCTAAAGCAACTGAAGAGTGTAAAAGCTCAACAAGGCTCAAGAATTGAGCCTAGAATCCCAGGAAAGACACAACCCTTTAGTATTGGATATGGTGAACTTCAAACAAGAACTTTGCCAGTATCATAATTTACAAAATTGTATTTATTTATTTATTAACCTTTATTTAACCAGGTGAGAACCCATTGAGAGCAAGACATCTTTTTCAAGGATGACCTGGAGCAAAGAGAAAATATAGCACACAATCATAAAAACATGTACGCAATTAAGAGACATTTAAGAAAGGTTGACGAGTTTACATTTATAAGTACTACATTTTTTTAAATTACGATTTTCTTTCTTTTTTAATGCCCAAAAACCCCTAGGCAAGACAAGTTCTCCCAACCACAAGTTCGCTTGAAGGGCGTTCCAAGCTGCAGGAGCAGCGTAGTATATGCTTTCTTTCCCCAGTCAATTCTTCCACTGGCTACCAACAAGCAATACATATGACAATAATCCTCCGCTCTCTGCGTGAGGGCACACAAGTAGGTTGGTGCGTATTTATACTAAAAAAACAAAAACAAAACAGGATAAGATGGGGTACAGGAGCCTACAACACCCATCAACACTGTTCAGATGACGACAGTAAAAGAAGCTGCCCGAGAAGCAGGTAAAGCCAAACTCTAACCTCGATGCGTCACAGGAGAATGTGTACTGCCTCATCATAGAGAGGGAAAGACTGGCATTTAGTAAGAATGAGTGGGCACTGCAGGCCACCGGGCTGAGACTGGTTGTCATGAAGGAACGCAAGCAATCACCTCCAACCAGCTCCTAACATTCACAGCTCTGTGAGAAAAATTTGCAGCAATTTACTGTAGGTTTTTATAGTTTTTCTTTGGGTTGATCACAGGGACCAAGGGAAAACGGGCAGAGTACTGCCAAATGTGCCTTTTTCAGATTTAAAACATACAACTGATATATCTAGTATTGTATACAAGCTGTAAACTGAATCACAAAAAATAGTATAGTGTGTTTGCAGACCACATATGGGCAAAATTTCAGGTTCCTCCAAAAACCGGAACCGATTTTGGAAGATAAATGCAGCCAATATCAGATCTTTGAATTGTTAAAACACCTTTACTGATAGTCTGTGTCCTGTTCAGGGCAGTGGGTATAGCACATATTGATGTTTTGTTCCTGGGTAGAGGGTCCAGCCAGTTGGCTTTAGATGGATGCCAAATGAACAGCTGTCCTGTCCTGGCATCTGTTCCTTAAGAATAGACTCCCAGCAACCCCTCTGCTCAGCGGGCCATGCCTCTGTTAAAGCCCCGGGCAGGTCAGTCAAGGGCAGGCTCATGCGCCGATAAGACAAATCCCATCTCAATATGCTCATCTATTTCATTCTCAAGTTGTGCCATCTTCAGTACACTTCATAAGTTTCCCTCAAAATTACATATTATTAATAGAAACATAGAAAAGGCCTAGTCATGCCACTTTAATAAACTGCTAATTTACATTGTTTCAGTTATGTTGCTATTGATATATCTGAGCATTTGTATGATCAGAATAAATGTGCATAGTGCTTTGTCCCTTTGTTGTAACTGTATTAGAGCTTTTAACTGGTTATACAAAGACTGGGCTGTAACTCCTCCCTTAGGGCAGGGCTAATCAAGCTCAGGGCAGTCTACATTTCTAGCTTCTCAGTCTAGTACCTTCAGATTGAAAATGACTTCGGGATGGCAGTTTGAAACGTCTCAATTTCAAAAACATTGTCCAAATGACTACCTTGGAAATGTAGAACTGCTGCTGCCCCTGAAATGCTTCAGTGACTTGTGCAACCCAAACTCTCATTTTCATATCTTATTAAGCTTAGTTGAAATAAACATGTCATTGGCAAGGGCACGGCTTACCCAACCACATGCAGAAGTCTTTAAACAGCTGCATCCATAGCACCGCAGTGCCTCGGGGTGGGCAGTCAAGGGCATTTTCACCAGCTGCTGTGTGAGTGGCAGGGAGGGCTCATGATGCACATACCCTTTGAGAAAGGTCACAAGTCTGGGCCTCCACGTATGTCCAGAATAAAGATGTTAGTGGATCATTTACCTTCAGAGGCTTTTTGACACTGCTTTGGACATTCAATGTGTATTTATCTGCAAAAAAACATGAATGGTATTCATTTTGTTTTGTCAAAAAATATGGGGGGGGTGTCTGTTTAGGTCTGACAAATACAGTGCTTGTGTGATCCGTTAGAAACCAGGAAATCTGAGTGACAGAGACGGTTAGTAGTTGTTTTGAAAACAGAGAAAGAGGAACTGGAGGTTTCTGTCCGTCATGATACGCATGCTTAGCCCAAGAACGAGTCACCCAAGTTAAAAAGAGGAAAGGTGTAGGTTTCATTGTTATTTGTGGCAGTCTACAAAGCATCTAAGGTTTCATATTTGCTTCAAATAACACATGCAGAACTAAATGATTTGCCTCATTGCTGCATGTTTTCAAGTAGAAGGCCATCAACCCACAGCACATTGTAAAAAGTGAGGTAGACCATTTCATGTTTGTTTTTTTCCCATCATCCTGCAGCCACTCTCACTCCTTTTCTGCTGAATAAATATAATCAAATGTGATCTAAAGGCACACTGTTTACCCCATTAAAGATCTTTGTTTTGTTTAGAATTGCATTATGACAATGTGGTAGGCTGCCTTATCCTAACATCCTCTCTATTAGGCACAGTTTTCTTATCAGAACCAAATTGAGTTTCACAAATATGGCCTTGAATTTGATTTACTACTTGTGTATTTTGAACAAAGGTCTGTGAGTATATGAATGTTAATTTTGATTGGCCAGCTCGGCTGAGAGGGAGGGGTTGATTGGTTTATCTCGGGACATTTTTAGAGGATTTATGGGATTTATTCAAATGTGATTTGAAGTGAATAGTTCACCCTCTATCTGAAAAACAGTGAGTGAGTGTAGAGCTTTTAAAATAATCTGAATTATTCAAATATATGAATGTGTAATTTTAACATCACAGAGGCTTTCTAATGTATGCAGGTAATGTGGGTTGGAAATGTCAGAGAAAATGACATGCTTTTGGGGTGTGTGCGTGTGTGTGTGTGCGCGTGTGTGCATGCGTGTGCGCCCGCGTTGGCAGTGAGTGGATATGATCCTTTGTGAAGTTTGGTGTGGAAGGCAGACTGGGGTTTGCGAGGAGATTCATTTAAACCTATTCACTTAGAGAAGTACAGTCAGAACATATATGTATTAATGTCCGTCAAATATGTTATATTACGTTTTTATATTCATATTTTAATAACTACTGTCGGCATTTGTCAAGCACACAAGCTGTTATTCTGTTCAATGTACACAGAGTGCATGGCAGGCTCTTATGATCTTAGGCTCCTCTGTCCTCAACAGTAAGTCCTAAACACAGGTTATTTGTGAGGTGAGTGGTGACCATGAAACAGTATGGTGACAGTGGTTTGTACGTGACCCACTCTTTTGTTGTGGTCTTAAACACCCACAGTGACTGTCACCTTGTCATTTGAACCTCTCAGTGGGGTCCCTAAATGGTCTTGTTTAAAACGGGGGTTCAAGGATGTGAATCATCCCAAGTTCATACAAGATACGCAGCCTCTCTGTGAGACTCTTAGTCTCGTCTCATGTGGATTTTACACCATACATTTCTTTTATTTCGGTAAATATTTTGATGCTAACATGATGTATATTTTAGTAAAAGTAACATAGTACACAACACAATAAAGGCCACAATTTCCTATTTTCCTGCTGCTCTAGATGACTAATAACATCAGCGTCATAAAGATATCATCCGAAATGACCCCGCTCAGTGTCCTGGCTTCACCTAGATGGCATTTGACAGATAGATTTCACTGATAGATGGATAGAGATGTGGCCTAGCTTGTTGGCTTGCTTTGCTCCAGTGACAGGTGTCATCCTGTGTTTACCTCGGCCCGTGCAACTTTGTGACACATGGACCGACCAGACTGGCAGGTTTTCCTCCTAAACATTTTCAGTGAGCCAGTGAAAATATCTGGTTCAATATCAAAAGTTTGGAAGTCTTTCTACTTCTCTTCAGGTCTTTTAAAGAGGATGGAAAAGTGGGCCATGTTCATTTATATGCATAATGTAACATGGTAAATTGCACACTTTATAATCATTAAGATAAAATAGATTGAGGCTGGAAACTCATCTATAATTTGTTTCTTATTGATGGCGAGATGGACGAGAATGAAAACAGACACACAATGCAGGCGGGCGGAGCGGCTAAAAATATTGATAGAAGCTCATTGATCAGTGTGGAGTCGCCACCATCAAAGGGCACACTATTGGAAAGACCATGTAGAAAAGTGCTGAGCATGCAAACACAAACAGAAATGTCCTGTGTGTGGCGGAGCCAGTCAAATTCATTATCCTCCGGGAGAGTGCTCAGTGAGAAGCCATTGATTTTCTCAATCTTCTCTCGACTAAGTAAGGTTCAGACTTTAGTATCTAATTGTGGCTGTTGCATAACAAATAAGTTAACCCTGATGACCCTTCACCACAGAAAAAGTAAGTTTTTAAAGACATCACTTTGGGATGCACCAAAGGGTTGGCAAATGAACAAACACTAAAACAACTTTGGAAAGTAGGTACTCAATTTAAATAGGTATTGATACTGGAAAACATTTGGAAATGGGACAGACTTGGACCATTTGTAGTGGTCTTTATCCGAACGAGAATTGGTATGAAACTACTATTATCTGTTTAAAATGATATAATTGGCATTGGTATCAGTACTGAGCCTTGCCATAGTGTGTGAAAATCGAGTTAAAAATGTTGGTCTTGTGACAACATTAGTACACCTTGAAATGGTTAGAAAAATCATTTACAGTCATGTGATGCTGCGTTTTAATTAAACCTCGTGACATTTGGACTCATCAGGCACAGGTATAATTAATAGCATTAATCATGGCTGCATTACTTTCTCCTGTCCCAATTTCAGCTCTTTTAGCATGCCGCCAGTTCAGCGATAAAGCTCATTATCGTAGAGTGGGTTGGCTAAGGTGGCCCTGCTCATCTCCTACAGGGTGGATTATGTTGGTCAGAAGGCATTCAAATCAAAGTTCAATTTATTAACAGGGAAAATTTAACCAACGAGAGATTTTACTGGCACATTATGAAAAGGGCACAACAAAATTCCATTCTTTGGTCAACTAGGCTACGTTCACACTGCAGGGTATGAGGCTCAATTCTGATTTTTTTGTATAAATCAGATTGATTTATGTTGTCGTTAACATTTTTATAAAATGCTATTGCTGTTTGTGTCTGTTGTGAACAGAATGCAGCTAGATGTGGCCCGCATGCGTTTACACAGAATTAAAAAAGGCACATTACCCGGCCACGTTCACTCCTTTTATTGATGTCCTTAGTTTCTTTAAATTTTGCACAAAGGCTTTTTTCCCCCCACTCTTATTGCAGCCAGGAGTGCTTAATCCTCACGCAATCTCCTCAAATACCGCCCGATTACAGTACGAACCCTCAATTTTTGCCTGAATTGATTTGTCACCTCATATATCACAAACTTCTTCCTTCTTCCACAGTTTTCAGCTCCTTTGACTGCCATTTCTCTCTGTTGAGAATTGTGAACTTTATCCCGGAAATGTTGCCTATTGATGGCGTTGAGGTCGGATGAACGAGACCTGAGTGTCCGGACTGAAGTCGTACATATCGGATTTATTTCCACATACGAGTGGCCTGGGTCGGATTTGAAAAAAGTTGAATTGTGCTGTGAGTGTCCGGACTGAAGTCGTACATATCGGATTTATTTCCACATACGAGTGGCCTGGGTCGGATTTGAAAAAAATTGAATTGTGCTGTTCACACTGTCACAACAAACAGATTTGACTTGCAGTGTGAATGTAGCCCTAGACTCCAAAAGATTTAACTTGACCAACAGAAAAAGACAGAGCAACAGTGGAATGTTTCTCTAGAGTTTTTTAAGCCACTTGAGTGGCTTGTGTTGTTTAGTTGTATTAGTTTGCTTGTTGGGTTGTCTCTCAGTATCTCAGGCATTCTGGATGATCAGTTTGTTTTCTTTGTCCTATGTCTAATGTATATTTGTTTTTCAATTCGTCTTTGCTGCTTCTTTCCATGTTTTAAGGAAATCATAGTTTGAAGTCTATATGACGGGTTAGACTACACGTTTCACTAAAATGTAGTGAACACAATTATAGTTCAGATTTCTCTAAACATTTTGCCTTTTTGTCCCCAGTTTGACCATTCAAGTTCATAATGTTACTTCCTGGTTGGACATGAGCAGCAAATATTAGAAGCACCACATGACACATTTTGTTGAATGGACATTTAAACTGTCAGGAAATTCTATCAGTTAAGTGTAAATTGTCTCTGTTTTCAATGGCACGTCGCTTATTGATGACATAGGTAGAGGGATTCCGTTTTAGAACTCAGCACTACTTCCAGTCATTTTATAAACTTTTTAAACTACAACTCAATGGAAGTAAAACTATGAAATTGTATTTTTATTTTTACCACAGGTGCTATAAAAAAAAAAAGGAGAACATGTCCAATAGACTTTATCCAAGTGTGAATGTTTTTGTCTGCTACAGGCGACATATTCTAGTGCAGGTCATTTTATTTTCAACAATCCCCATTTATTTTTGAGCAGAGAAGGTTTTGTTGAAGTTTTGCTTCTGTAAAACGTTAATATTAATTTTTGTTGTTAAAAAGAAAAATTCATTTGGAGACGAGTCCTATTTTATATTGAACTTGTACCAAATCTAAACTGTTCAAAATTCTACCCCCAGTCACTAGAGGTAAGTAAAGGTTGTCCATTACCTGCAAGTTCTTTTATATTCTACCTTTTTAAAGTGGCTCGAGTCTTCATTTGCAAAAGCTCTGTGTTTTTCGTGTGACCTCTTCTCTGTATCTATGGGCAGGACACAAAGAGCAGAGTACGTGTGAGTGCGTTTGTAGGCGCGTGTGTCCCGTCTTGTCCTGTGATTTAGTGCCAAGCTGCCAGCCAACTCCTGTGAATAGGGGGCCCCTTTTCACACAGCGGAGCATTATACACACACCCTCACTATACACAACTTTAGCCAGTGCCAGACTGGGCCACCAACCGCACACCTGGCTCTCCGCTATTATGTCACCCCACGTTTGTGTGCGCGCGTGTGTATTTGTATGTGGAGTTGTCCAGCCGACACCATCTGCTCCGTCCTTTGTCAACTTGTGTCCACATATCCATTCTCTCCTTACTTTTGTCAGACTTTATTCTTTTATATTGTCAACTTGCAGTACAAAACATGTCAATTTGCTGCATAAAACATTTCAAGTTGAGTTTAAATTACATTTGTTAAAGTCTTTGGAACTCCTGATGAATTTGTTTTAGAAGAAATTGTCAGCTGAGACATGAAGTCTGTTTTCTCCAACACAACCCTTCATTCAACACTCAAATTCACTTTCATTACAGAATTGGCAAAACATGTTCCCTTAGTCCCAAATCCTTCTGCTCTTCCCAACAGATAAACACTGAGTAAATACCACTTAGTTTTCTACTTGCAGAGCAGCAGTTTGTGGGGGAGGGGATCGCAGTCTCACTTTTGGGCACTAGGTGGCAGTAAGACACTGAGCTTTGGAGTCGGACCATGTGCTTCCACTTGTTATTGTCTCCATTGCTTTTCTCAGTACAAGCTTCTCGCTCACACTCTCCTCTCTGCCTGTGTCTGTTAAAATGTTTAACTGCTCAAAGTCCTCTGACTCACATTTGGCTTTTAGTTCCTGGTCCCACAACAGCATTGTGAGTGTTTTCTTCCCGGCCACTGCATTGTTTACATACCCCCCTTCCTCTTTTATTTGTGCTTTCAACTGACACAGGCAAAATTTGGCAGTTATTTTTGGCTTTCTTGACTCATACAAAAAACAAAACAAATTGTAAACATGTTTTTGTTTCTGTCCCTCATCAAAAACCTGGCAAATAGTGCTTCACATCCAGATTGTAACTTCTTTTTAAATGTGTTGTGATGTCAGACAAGTTTTACAGGCAACAGCTATTCTAATGAGCCCAATGATTCATTAGACCTGCGGAAGTGAACATAAATATTATTCTAATTGGCTCCTTAGACGTTTAAACTTGCTAAGCTTGCTGAAGTAGAAGAATGAACTCTCTTACCATTTCAGCGACTTACAACGGTGCTATTTTGACTGGGTCAGCAACATCCACAAGTGGTGATGGGATTAATTACCTTGTGGACCTAGTAGAGATAAAGATATAGTTTAAAAACCAGTATTTCACCAATGTTCACCACTATAGTATGTTTTGTAACACTAAAACCCCCACTCGCACACACACCTGTAATTAAGTCAAACATTGATGTTGAGCTCCACACAAGCCCTTACCTGAAGAGAGTAAGAATCAAAAGAGGTAGAGACTAATGACAGTTTATGGAGTGAGGCTGACTGAGCAGTGCTGAAAGGTGGATCAGAGCGTAGTATACTGAGCACTTTCATCAAATCCCAATTACTATGTTTATATACACTGGAGTTCAGTGGGAGCTTAATATAGAAATTACAGTGTTCCAACGCCGTGGACAAGGCCTAATAATATTGTATCTTCAACTAATATTCTCACAATTACACATACTTTCTCTGGTAATTCTGGATTTGAGCACTGTTTTCAAACTTGTAGTGCACCAATCCTATTAGAATGCAGATTTAATTGTGTGTGTGAGTGTGTGTACATGTACATGCGTGTTTTTATTTGAGTTGAATAATTATCGTAGAGGCAACAATTAGTTCCCCCCCCTTTTCTTTTACCGACTAAAATGATAAGCTCTACACTTCAAGATCTAAAGTTCACCCACTCAGTTCTGTTTAATCAAATATTCACTAGAACACTTACATGAGTAGATGGATAGTGGCGGCAGATATCGATGTTATGACGAATGCTTGGGCCGATCACCGATACTTGGTTGATATTTTCTATACATTGTGAGGTTATTTTAAAGATTTGTATTTTTTATATTAAACACTTCAGAATATCTTGAACAAATTCCTTTTCATAAGTTCTTCATAAGGATCAATTCTATTTAAAAATGTATAGAACCAGTTATAACACATAATCGCCCACATTCGGGTGGAAAAAGGAAAACGTTTGATAGAGCTGTCATTTATTTAGCACGATGGTTCGACATAGGTGGGCTATAGGCTATGATTATTATTAGCATTCACACTTATCTAGCCTTCACACTTAAGTAAAAGTCTCTCTCTGGCCCTCTCCAGTCATCATTGTGTTTCTCTGCTCTGCCTATCTCAGAGCTCCACTCTCCTCCTTTAAACTACTCACTAAAATTATATGGAGTAAAATGTCTAAACTGATTGTTTAAGTGAAAAACGAGTCACATAATGTCTTAAAAAAATGATGTTTATTGTGGATTGTGAGTGAATTCATCGCCCATATATTTAAAGTGTCTTTTGTCACAGAATAAAGACTAGATTAATGTTTACAGCCTGTTCTGTTAGAGTATAGCAGCAGACAGCCTCTGTCCACAGAGCTGCTGTTTTCTTCCTTATTCTCTTCCTGTGTCTGAAGGCAGGGTCAACACTCTTTCAATACCGGAGTGTAATATCGGTGGACTGATATCGGTGCTTTTGACTTTTACCGATATTAATCAGCGTGTGCGTGCGTGCTTACGTGTGTGTATATTTAGATGTATATAGAGAAAGGTGGATATAAACAATATGGGTAAATTTGAAAATAAGATTAAAGAAAAATAAGGCATCCAAGGAAAAGAAAAGTTTAAGGTACATAAGGTTCAAATTAAAAGTCCCAATTAGTCCAGTAGATATCTATACCTACCTTATATATCACATAGACCGTATGATATATCATATTCTATACTAGTTTTTCTTTCTTTTATTGACTAAATCTTTAAACTCTACATGGCAGTCTAAAATTCTCCCTAGAAAATTCTTTTTAAAATGTTAACATATTACATGTGCTGTTTGTACTTGCGGTCGAGAAACTACTTTTTTATTTTAGCCTATCGTTTAGTAAAACCTATGCTAAATGACAATCGCATGCTTATCAATCCAGCCAACATCAAATGTCATGTGTAAACTGAAAATAACTGCCGTTTTTTCTTTTAAGACATAATAAAAACAAAAGTATGCATAACGGATCACATTTGTAATATTGGATCAAAAACATTTGCTTTGTTGACTACACACAGACTATCGTAGTTTGTGTGTAGTTTTATCTATATTGGCTTATAATTGTACAATCTGCTTCAACCTACAGTGTTAATGATTTTCTGTAAACCTGAGCCTTGATGACAGCAGTGCAAACAGGTGAAGACTGTTTGGCCCTGTCTAATCCCTGAACATTATGCAACTGTCCCACTTTAGCTGTTGTTTTTCTGTTTTCCTGTCTGGATCCATTCCATCAGTCGACTCCCACCTCAGCGCCGTCACGCCTCTACCCCCCTATTTGTTATTGTTTTTACACACTCAACTCACTACAGCGCCACTAAACCTTCTACCACTTTGATCTCGCCACATTCAGATTCACTTTATCTTTCCATTTCAGCGTTCTTACTTTTACCAGCCTCATCACTTTATGGTCCTGTATCAAAGTAACATTTACTTTCCATAAAGCTCCTCTATTTTCCGTCACTGAGTTGTTGGTTGCTCGTGATGATAGCGGTTTGTTTGTTTGTTTTTGGTCTGTTTGTTCAGTTAATAAAAAATATATTAAGGCCTCCTCCTTATCAGCACACAGTCATAATTCACAGTGCATTTATCACTTACACTTTGAATTAAAGAGGGCTTTAGTGGCTTGTTTTTTTGCCTCGCAGTTATTTACCCCAGCATTTATTTATTCTTGCAATGCAAATAATTTTTTTATGATTCACAGTATGACACACTTGTCATTTAATAAGTACCAGTAATTGATATAACGAGGTTGTAGCTGTTTTAACAAAGTAACAAACATATTGTGCTGGAAAAAAGTGCCTGAAAATATGTTTTAATCAGTGTTCTGAATGTTTTTGAAGAGCTCTGCGTATTTTTCAGTGTGTGGCTTGAACGTGGGTGTGTGTGTGTGTGTGTGCGTGCGTGCGTCATTGAAAGCCTGTCCCCCGTGGTATACTGTACTGTATTTTTGATAGCATCAGGGGGTCTTTTCACACCCCCCGCAGGAAGCACTTCTCACATTGTGGACCCCCTGTGGCTGTCCCATGAGCCCCCGGTGCTGGGTGACATGGAAGTCCTTCAGGGGGGACACTCAGACGCACATGCACGCTCCTCACTTTGGCTAAAAGTAATGTATCGCTAGAGAAGCAAACGATCAGATCTGTCCTCTGGTTAGTGTTGCCTCGAACGGGCTCAGAATGTGTACCTCTCGGGGGCTGGAAGGGCTGTGTGGCATTGCCCTTCAAAAATCAGACACTGCTGTGACCCTCTGTCTAATAATGAACCAGAGTCATGCACGTAAACAACCACCAAGACCACTGCAGACAACTGCAAAATCAAAAAAGTGTAGAAAACTTGTCTTATACTGTTTTTATATAAATATGTATGTGTTTGTTAGTCATTAGTCTAAAGTCCTTTTTTTTTTTTTTCATTACAACATATGATGAAGGCACGTTCTACTTCATTTCTGGTAGTTAGTAATAGACTTACTTTCATTGTTTTACATTTGTTGTAAACGCAAACCAAAACAATATTAATCTAAAAAGACTACTTTAGAAACCGTTCCACTGACCTCCTAACAGCATATTTTTACTGTTTTTAGTTTAAAAATGCAGTGCGAGGAGCCTGTGGAAAATGGCTTAAACCATTAAGGTTAGGGTTAAAAATATTATTAAAGTTGCATTTTTGATAGCAGATGACATACGATTATTGTAAACGGTCAAAGAATTGTAGTTTTAAATTATTTATTCTATCTGCATCTTGGTTATTGTACACTAAGCATACAGAGCTCAAACATAAATGGCTGAACATATGAATCAAAGCCTTTGTCTTGATGTTGTTTGATTAGAGGTGGTTGGCTCACACGTCTGAATATGGGACCAAATGAGTGCTGGAATGTAAAATGGATTCGGCCCACAATAGGTCATTGCTCTGACCTTTTACACCCAAGTTCATGACTATTTTATAACAAGTCACTCTTGCGTAGATGTGAAGGTTTGTTTTATGTTTCAATGTGCTGTAGTGCTTCAGATGCTGCTAGTTTTGGTGAAACTCCAGTGAGGTTTTATCAGTGGACTAAAGTGTCACGTGTGAACATGTCGGAACAGGCTCGTCTCAGAGCACTGCATATGTTAAGCCCACACACATGTCCGGGCATGTCTTCAACAAGCCCCAGCACATCCGTCTGCCTCTCTCCAAGACCCGCGCCTGCTCACTGTATTTACATCTATTGTACTGCTATTGTACACATGTATGTGACTGTCACATTTGTTTTTCAGGAATAAATGTCATACTGAATCCCACCAACTATTACTCAGGGTTCAAGTGTCACTGCTGTTTCTCAGTGTTGAGAAACAGATGTAATATCACTAATTCATCTAGTTCAGAGTGTCAAACAAAACCGTATTACATCTTTTATTATAACCACTACCTTAAAATAATTTTATGATTAATCTTATAATTAATCCTACATTAATCTTTTATAGTCATGTAAATGTGACTATATTCAGTTACTAGTGTTTGCGGACACCGGGGTAAAGATCCTGCCCAAAGACTCAAACCGTGTGCACCTTCAACCGAGCACACTGTCTGCACAAATGTGGTTGAATTAATGCACTAATTGCACTATTTGTGACAAGTTGACTATACAAATGATAATAAAGACAGTTCAGTTATTAAATCCAAATTTAAAAAAAGAATACAAAAATTCATATTTTTGCGGATTTTATTTAGATTTATCGCGGGTCGCAGGTGAATTTGCCGTCCATTAATTTAATGATACATTTTGGTTACAACTTTTCTATAGCTTGCTAGAGTCTGTAACATTGTCATTTCTTGGTCTTTTGTCACAGAATGAAGACTGGACTAAAGTCTACAATCTTTTCGTATAGCAGCAGAAAGCCTCTGTACTCTGCCTTTCTAGTAGAAACGGGAAGAAAACAAGGGGGGAAGAGTTTTCCCCCCTTCCGGTAATGAGGTAGTTAACTCACATTACCGGCGTATCGGCGGACTGATATCAGTGCTTTTGGCTGATACCAATATTACTCAGTGGTGTGAATATCAGCCGAAACCGATCCGATATATTGATGCGTTCCTTGTGTATATATATATCTATATCTCTTCACCTCGCTCTCCCTGATTTTTTTTTATTATTTATATATATATATATATATATGTATATTTTTGTTTACAGTGCTCCATATTACCAAGTAGACTTCCCCTTTTAGCAACAACATCCACAATATATTAGCAGTTCGTATTCATGAGAGCGAGGGATTTGGTCCATCAATTATACAACCATCGTACTACAAGCGATTTACATTGAAAATGCAACCCTTTTTTGTTTCATGAGTGACACTACAGGTTCACTTGGTATGTGTTACCAGGTTACACAATATTGATCAAACAATTGCGATATCATGTTGAACTTGGGTTTCCAATCATATTCAAATAATGCCTCTTCTCTGCTCTTAAATGCAAATCGGTGACACATAAATTGTGACTGGTTACCCTGTAGGTGACCTGAATGTTCATAGCGCTTGTTAAGCCAGTAAACCAGCTACAGTCATTAGTCACAAGCTTTTAATAAAAAAAAAATCCTATATGTTTACATAAGAATACAAATATTTACATAATAGGATTCAATTTACATACCCGTGGACAGTTTCCCAAATACATCTGAAGAGACTGTATATTAAGTCAATTGCTTAATTAAAACATACACGTGCTGCACCCACAGTCACACACACAAACTCGTGAATTAACAAACACACAACATGATGCCTGCTGGGGGGGTCATGAATACATTAGCATAAATACTGACCAGACACACTGTATTATTGTTTATCAAATTAGTCCCAAAGTAAGTATGAGATTCATGTAGCATCACATACATATACAGTGAAAAATGGGTCAACGGTTTGGAGTTATATTATGTCAGAATAATGTGTAAAGCTGGTTGTGGATGCTCACATTTCGGGGGTCCTAATAGTTTGAATAATTGTGTTTTTCCAAGTGTGTCTGGATTGTCCCTTAGGCAGGAAAGCTCTTGTCGTCAGGATCAATAAAGTTACATCACTTTGCCTAAATTTGACCATTGTAATTCTCATTTAGATCGCTGCTAGCGAGCTTGTGGTAGTCTGTAGTGCTTAGATGCAGAAACTCTGCTTTTGACCTAAAGTTGTGAAAAGTACATAGTTCTACGCATTTCTAAATGCAGGGGTCTCGCTACATGCATGCAGGGATGGCGGAGCCATTACAATCAGACTCATATTCACAGAGGAATTGGTTAAATGAGGAAGTGAATGTAGACGCAGCAGAATAGAAAGACACACGGAGCGCGCAGGTGTGATACGGCGATCTGCAGCATTGAAATGAAACTTTCTTGGCCAGACGTGACTCACGGGTCAAAAGACTAACATGTGTATCACTACATAGATACACAGTCTACAGTTGTTATTTTGTCCGCTTTCTCAATGAGTTTCGGAAGGAGCACACCGCGACGCGAGCGAGCCGACAACACGTCTGAAGCCCCTCCTCCCAGCGTTACCATGGACCTTGTCTTATTATAATAACTAATATTATTGTTAAAAAGGGCTTCAAGTGAGGTGATTATAAATTTGACCTTCTAATATTTAGTCTAGTTATTATTTTATTTTCAAAATGGTCATCTGTATGAATGGGTCTAGTCAAGTTAATTAACAGATTTTCTCTTCCCTGCTTTATATTGCATGTCTATACATGATAAAATATTATTAGGCACTATACAGTTCTATATGAACCGATTACGTTCATATAGAAAAAAAGAACAGATTGCATTAATTCTAAACTGTTAATGAAAAAAATTGAGTACAGGGCCTTTAGTATATTCCAATATATTGGGATACTTGTGAAATGTTGTTGATATTGCATAGTTGTATTGATACAGTCTCATTCTTTTGTTTATTTTGTGAAGGAAACCTGTTTATGCAATACAATTGAAGTGTTGACAGTATTTCATAAATATTGTGAATGTAGTGGTTTTGTATAGCAGTACTAAAATGTATAGTGTGTATATAGGCCCAAACAGAGTGAAATATTGTAGTTTATCATCTGCAGTATATCAAATCAAACTTAGAGACACATGGTTCCCTCTCTGTATACATCTAAATAATACAGTTCTTAATATAATGAAATGTATGGTGTTTTATTACTTATTAGGGGAGGGAATTAATGGGTTGCTAAACCTCTTCCCATCTTTTTGGTGGGTGTCTCTTTTTGTTTTCTTTGCCGTGCTCAAAATAAAACTTATTAAACTCAATAATTTCTTGTTTCACCAAAGGTGATATCAATAGATTTGTTTAAAAAAAAAAAGAAAAAAAAAAAAACCTACACTACACAACTACACACAAAGTGTAATAACATTTTGGGAAAAGTACTTTGATTGGATGATTGGTTGAGTTCACAAAAGCCTGACTGACTTGCCCCATGGTGAGTAAAAGGCATGATTTTGGTCCCAACAGAACCCTGTTTCTCTTTATATACAGCAGGCCGTCTGCTCTGGAAGCTTCACAAGATACTTCCTCTTTGACTGAACGCACATCTATATATACATGGAGCCAGAGAAGAGATGAAAGAGAGGATATAACTTCTATCCCAATTACTTCCCATACATTCATGTACACATACATCACAAACGCACAAACTATATCCCTGTGCACACGGCACTTGTAGCCCTTCTGCCAATTACTTTTGATATATCCATACAATATATCTGACCCACATATGCTATGGCATGTTTTTCTTATAAACACATACACACACACTGCCGACTTTGATGTATGCAGACGTTTTTATCACGTACACAGTCCTGTTCAGAAGGTCATGCCTGTAGTTTGGAAGCCGTGAAAGTGGGTTAAATCTGACATGATTACGTGCTGTTATTTAAAATGTTCATTACAGTCATACATATGCACATGCACATATGCACACACATACACCTGTAGCCAGATTTGGGTTCACATGCCCAGGAGTCTATATTTACCACTAACTTGTGTGTTGGAATAATCCAAGATGAGGATGTTACCTGCCAAGCCTCCTACGTGCTGCTTCAACAGTTGATGCTCTAAATTAAGATTCCTAATTACTGCTATTAAACTCTGTGTAGCATTTTGCCTAAGCACAAAGTGTGCAATGATTTGTGCTCTGGATGCCTGTTTTGTTTATGATGCTTGAGAATAAATATATCATTGTCATTCTCAAAAATATGTATTCTTAGTTTCTCTGTGTAAGAGTAGACTGGAGTGTAAATGTATCTTGGTCATAAACATTTTATTCTGCCTCCTTCTTTCTACATTAATCAGTTGATTTTGCAAGTTGCTGTAGTAGACAGTGCCCTGGAAGCCCAGTTTGTCTTGTGAGTGGGACGCTTTAGCGTGGAGGAAGAGTGCTGCAGGGCCAGACTGGTCAGAACGGATAGGGGCATTGACTAATGTGATTGAAGGTCAGACAGGCCTTCCAGTCACTGATACACCACACCAAGATGCTGTGTGTGCAGCTTGTTAGTCAGCCTGTGTGCCGGAAAGAAAGCAGCAAATGTTTTAGCCATATCCACCTTAGATTGTTTTTCTACATAATGAACTGTATTCATATCAGTTTCATCCCATCTATCCTGAGTTGATTTTGGCATGGCGTCTGGTATTGACAAGTAGGGCTGTCACAATATTAATTTTAGTCACGATTATCAGCAAAAAGAAAGGAAACATATATTATTTTTTTATGTTTAAATTTGCAAATATTCCTGTGAGAGGAAAATTTTGTTTTATGACAATTAACTTCCCTACCCTTTAAAAACAGCATATTCATTTTTAAATATAATTGCCACAAATGGATAACATAATATAAATGTAAGCTTGTTGGCCCCTCATTATAGCTCTTTTATCCATTATATCATTGATTAGTGAGATGAGCTCCATGGTAACGCTCGGGGGAGGGACTTGAAACTTTGAGAAAGTCACTTTCCTTTGGCTCGCGCCAACAACAAACCGATTTGTGAAGAATAAAAAAGCGTTTACAGGTAAGATTACGCTCTGGAACTACCTGTCTCCTCCTCTCTCACTCTTTCTCCTCCTTCTCTCCTCCAAGCTGGGTTGTACAACCGCACATTCCAAAAAACCCACGAATAACTTATCAAGGCCATAAATAATCGCAATGATTGAAAAAACGGTTAATTTTGACATCCCAGATCTCGTCAGATCTCAAAAGCTAAGCCAGGATGGGCATGGTTGGTACTTGGATGGGAGACTGCACGAATACCAGAGGCCACAGTGGGGTGGCAGTGCATTCTGTTGTGTCCTTGGGCCAGACAGTTCACCCACCTTGTCTCCAGTGTCCATGTATGCTGGCGTATGAAGAGAGTGAAAGCGGGACAATGTCTGGAAATTTGCCCATGGCTACAATCCAGCATGTTTACAGCATTTACATCATGCATCTTCATTAACATTCCTATAATAAGAATAAGAAATCCCAATAATACAAATGGCAAAACTTTTCTATCAGTTGAGGAAAGATTTGTGTTATATTTATGCTAAGTTGTTCATTAAATAGGATTAAATTCTTCTTCATAGATATTGACGGAGTAACATGTGACTTATAGATTACTCTATATGAACATATTTGATCCTATTATAAATAAATCCTTAGCTCACATGTACACACATGCTGTATCATATTGTTCACAACACACAGTTCAATCCCAATTAAGGAAATGGAGTTGAATTATCCCTGCCCTAATTTAGTAAAAACGTTATGGCGGTAAAATTGTCCCAAATGACCCATGCCTTTCCCACATCCAAGTTTCCAGCCATGCTCTGTAACTTGTGATATGGAGAATGAGTTTTAATGCTGTTTAATAGGATCTGTTGTGTGCATTTTATCAGTAATCTGTGAGACAGTATAGCCCATGGCAGCCAATCAAAATGTACACCATGCCAAAGAGATTAAGATAAGTAGGTAGGCCTAAACCCACATGTGCGGGTGAGTCAAATAAATGCCTCAACAAACTGTACATGCTTTAGGTACAGTACAAGTATATACAGTACGCATACATCGTGCTAAATGTGACTGAATGTGATTTACATTTTTTAACAGGGATTATTTGTTAACAGTTTTATAGAATAGAAATAGTTGCATTTTAGCTAGCAGTTTTTAAGATTGTTTTGTATAGCAGATTTTATTTTAAAATAGATTCCCCAAATCTCAGCATTATTTCAACATAAGTTTGAAACTAGTTCATGTGACTGAATATTGGCTATTGAATATTTTGATTCTTAACTTTAACATAACATACATGCTGTACTACTCCTATTAATACTAGTAATTCCAGCAGACATTATCATGATGACATCTTTTCCTATTCTGTTCCATATTGTTCTCTTGTATGGTTGGAAATATAGAACATTTAATTAATTTTTTGTTTGGAGCCAAAGACTTAATGCAAGCAAGAAATCAATATTATGTAAACATAGATGCTTAGTAGTTATATGACTGGCCTGTCTGGGTTTGGATACCAGTTCAGACATTAAACCTACCCTCATATGAATGCATTGACCCATCCATGTTCCAAGTGTGCTCTTGTGTTCCAGGAAACAGCTGCAGAAAATGTATCGGTGCAGATAAGAATAGAGAGCAGACGACCATGTCCTGATAAATGACCATCCCCTATGTCGTGGGCCAACAATAACACAATAAGCACACTTAAAACCAAAAGGGACCAGGAGGAGGGCCAAAGAGCCAAATCACTGGACAGATTATTGAGTGTCTAGCCTGCAGTCTACACCTGAGGCTTTTCACAACAACGTGAGGGCAGGAGAAAACTGAATAATTAAAAACAGGATATAGGAAATTGTAAAATTTTTGCTTTGGATTACATTTTTGAAAACATAATGTTATTTGGGGAAAAGAATCCTGCCAGACGCTGACTTTTAACTCTGTTGAGGCCTCTACAAAGCAGAAGCTCCTGAAGAGCACAAAGCTTTGACCTTATCTTGCAAAGGTAAAGATAATGGCTCCCCGAATTGCAATCGAACCACAGGACTCTTCTAGTTCAGAGGTAAATGTTCCATCTATTGATCCACAAATCCCTTATATCTCTCAATTGTGAAAATCTCCTGCAAATAATCATTTTTCCTTTACCGATCATTTGTGCCCATTAATCAATACATGGAAATATTTTGGTCAGAATTTTCCAGCTAACAAAGCAGCAAAAACAATTGTTACAATCATAATTGTAGACAGAAATTAACTCTATAAAAAGGACGGCGAAACATAGTGCAAACATTCTCTGAAGTGATTATATTTGGGAAAATGTCAAGTAAAAAGTGTTCGAATCCAGATGTTTGTTTTTAATTTTTCAGCATGTGACTGCAAACTGGAGTTTTGGTCAAACCATTAGGGAGAAGGGTTAATGGTCAAATAACCAAATAACCATTTTTCAGGATATTGTATAAATTATTGAAAGCAGTTTTGTAATGAGTTTTATAGAGAAGCAAATTAACAACTCTAATAGTTTGTAGTATTTTAATGTATTTTTAAACTTGGGTGACTTCACAAATCATTTGTGCATCTTAATACCATTGATGATGAGCTTTTGAGACTCTTACTCTGGACAATTACTCTGTCATCAGCTTTAATTTCTCTGGCCTAAGCACGCTTTTAATGCCTGCCTTTTTACTTTCCTTCACACATGCAAACACATGCACACACTGTCCAATTAGGCAAACAGCATCCTCGCTTCCCCGGATGACCACATGTATCTTACTGTCTGTCTGTGCTCTGCTAATGATGATAGCTCTCGTGTATTTGTATCTGGTGTGTGTTCTTGATCTCAGGGCCCCACCAAGTGTGAATTTATTTTGGTGCGTCTGCATGATATGATATGTCTTAACACATAGCTTAAGCAGACACTCAAGCGTTTCCAGACCTTCAGCCAAATGACAGTTAGATCATTAGGCTCCAGAAGCAGGCAACTCGCTAATTTAGCCTGAAGCCGGTAGATAAGTCCGCCTTTGCCGTGGGTGACCTTCACATCTCCGATAACATGTGTGTTAGTTGGCTATTTATCTTAACTTTGGGTGCTCCTGAATTCCACTTAACATTTTGGAAAAATAAGCAAATGTGATTTCTTGTTTCTTTTTTTTTTTTTTTTTTTTCTTTAGTCAAAAGTTTTATCAATATGTTTAATAAGATCAAATTTTAGGGTTTTGCTTCTCGATGCTAGTCTTCATTGTGCAAACAATTTTTTTTATACACTTTCCCAGTCATTAGTTGTTAATATAATGGTTAAAAGCAACTTCTGTTTTTCCCAGAGAACTGTCTTAAATGTAGACTTAAGTGTGAGCAATGAAAGTGAATTGTGCTGATCTAACACATGCCTCTTGTGGTACTGTGTCAAATATCAGTGATTCAAGAGGGTTAATGGTGAGTATATTGCATTTTTTTAAACAAAAAGCCCAGTGACATTGAATGTGAAATGTATTTACATTCAAAGTAGAGCCTAAATCTGAATATTTGACTATTCTTGCAAACCAATAATTGCTGAAGGGACATTGGGATAATAAATCACACATTTTATGAAACATAAATGTGGAATGATGGGTCTGACACTTGTGCGAAGAGTTTTTAATGCATTGGAACATGATCATGTAACAGACCCCGTGACAAGTGTTTACTGACACGCTGTACATTTGTCTTCTCTCCAGAGGGCGTGTGTGAGATTTGGCTGACCAGTGAAGACACGGGGGCATACGGCAGGGACATTGGCACAGATTTGCCCACTCTGCTCTGGAGACTGGTGGAGGAAATCCCCGAAGGAGCCATGCTGCGACTGGGCATGACCAACCCTCCGTACATACTGGAGCACTTAGAGGTACGCCACTATTCAAACTGCACTCTGATTTGACCCAGAGGCGCTCTTCAATAAAATAATAATTAGACAAGTTTTATTTATTTACCATTTTTGTCCCTCACGCCTCATGTCCTGCCTTTAATGTGAGCTAATAACATCACTTTGTCGATTTAATAAACTAAATGTCGTTCTGTTTTGCTTGCGAAGCACTTTAGTTGTGGCTCTCCATTCATTAGCGCAGTTCATTCTCTTCTTTTCCTAATGAGTCAATTAAGGACCATTGTGTCCTCTTTAGCAGCCCCATTTTATCAGTCATTATTGTCTTCCCTAATGGAACAATGGACATAGTTATCCACCCTATTCCTCCCTCGACCTCTCCTCTCTCACTCTCACTTACTTTCTGTTTGGCCAAGGTCTTTGTGCATCACTTCTTTGTAAATGCACATTAACTTCTGTACAATTTGTTTTAAGCCCACTAATTAGCCAACAGCATACAAAGAAAAACGGCAATTAAAACAATGACTTATGAAAATACTATTAATTAGTCTCCTCGTCCTCTTGCATTGTTTATTATGACATAGATGATGGTTAAATGATTCCGTTTACAATTTTCAGATCTACTCAAATATATCCCATATGAATTGGAAATCCAAAAATGTTTCATTAATAATACAATAAATAAAGTCTGGTTTCTTTAAAATAACATCTCTTTATTGTCAAAATAATCAACTTCCCTGGATGTTTACTCGCTGCTTTTATCCCCAAATCTGTGTCATTTATATCTAGCCTTATAATGTACTTTCTCCTTTTTTGTCCCAAAGGACATTTCTTCATATTAAGTTGAGTGAAGAAGTATTAATTGAAAAACTTAATGCCAATATAAGGGTAAATCCTGGGGATAACCTAGAAAAGCGAACTTGAAAAAACACATGGAGCTCACAACAGATATACTTTTAAATCAAATAATCAAGATGACAGTTGAATGAAATGAGGGCAGATATATCATAATGGGGATAAAGGCCTGGGGATAGATTCAAGGGGTAAAAATGAGTGGGAAAAGTGCTGTGGGAAGCAGCAGTGGAGGTTGTAATTAAGCAGGGGTTAATGGAGGTGGCTAATTGTCCCCCACATGTATAGGTAGGCTTTCTGCTTGGCTACATTACAATTAAAAAACCACCCTTCTAATGATAGGGAATAACAATTAACTGATAATTAGAAATATAGCAGAACGGCACACTTGCATGGCTGGTGTGTGTGTTAAGAGAGTTTTCATATGCCATCACCGGCCCCTTTTATTGTTAATGTTGACTCAAAGAATTAAATTATAAGTTTAGCTTTAATTCCGTAGTCAATTAACCTACTTATTATGAGTGGTTTTATCTGTGTCTTTTGTCTCCAGTGTCCACTCTTGAGTCTGTTTGCCTGTGCTTCCTTGATAGTGGTTTAGTGTGGTTGACCCATTGTAAATATAGACTGACTGAGATCCAGGGATGGACATGCTTTCTATGAAGGAATTAGCAATAGCCACAAATTACCAGACATTATTATAATTTAAAAATGTAACCGATTGACTACATGCTTGTTATATCCCAGCCAACTTCAAAAAAGATTCACACTTTTGCCCTTTGTTGCAATTAATGTATCCAGTTGGCATAAAAGCAAAACATGTTTTAATTGTGATAAGTTGAACTGATAGTATCCTGTATTTTAAAGTTTTTATACAAATTTGAATTTAAATTATCTATATCTGGCTGCTATTAATTAAAACTTCTACCATTGTATAACTACCTAAACTCCCCAAACATCTGACTTTCTCAAATTCACAGGTGGGGGAAGTGCACCTGTTCATTTTTAATTAATGAGTTTAAAAGAACATTATATTATCTCTAAATGTGGAATTCTTCTGAACAGGTCACTGGTATTTTAGGTCCGTGTACCTAAACCTGTATCTTAACACCAGCGTCAAGTCTTAACGCTCCAGATAAATGAGCCCTATTGGTACTCTGAACGGTGTGGAGGTGTCGCGTAAACATAACTCGGCCACAAACAAGCGGGAAACGCATCTTCTGTCATAAAATCCGTTCCACATACGTGACCTGGCAGCACCTGTCTGACTGCGTGCCACACTCAGTATTGGATCATTTCCGCACCTGCTTCTCTCGGTCTGTGTCTGCTCCGAGCAGCACACAAACGCAGACAGAGAGAACAGTGGTGCCGACAGACGAGAGGCTGCAGGGAGATGACTTCAACCTCGTCCATTGGTGACACGGGGGCCACGTGCATGTGCTGTACTCTGTAAATCTGGAACATTATATCACCAAACTTAGCAGAACATAGACTGTAGGCTCCTATTTGATCACACTAGCATAAGCACCAAGAGAGCACATTATTTAAACGTGTTAGGACAGTAGCTAGACTGAATACAGGAATAAATATTTGTTTTAAATATCTTTAAATTGGGCCTATTTAAATTGGGAAATTTGAAATCAATTATTATCGTGGTTAAGTATTTTATTTGTGTATTTTTGGCTTTAAAAGTACCATTAGGGGTTTTGTTTAAAGACTGGCTCAATAAATGGTATCATTAAGAATAATATTGATGAATCCTTTAACTATACCATCCACACCTGTCTTACTTTCTCAACTTTACATAATGTAATGGTCCAACAAAGAAATGCTGTCTTTTTTCCCCTCAGACTTTAGATTTCCTCTTTCCCTGGCTCCTGTTCCCCGTCCTCCGCCAAGTGCTGCTCCTAATGATAGTAATCACTGGAATAGGACAGGTGTAATGGTGAATGTCAAATCTCTCTAGTCAATCAGTCATGGTGAGCACAAGTCAGATGAGATGCCCGTTTCTGTAATGGCACCGTGAATGGCTGGAGATGAGCCTGAACGCGACCTCTGCACTTTCACTCGCCGCATTTAGGCTTTTTGCCGTTTCTTACATTCAGTTCTGTATTCTAGTCGCTGTGGTTTTACCTGACAGGTGAAGACAACCTCATTCCACTATTGGCTGATTGTAGCTGTTACTTGTGTTACAAATGTCTTGGCCATTTTATTTGATTGCATTGAGCCATCAGTCTTTCCTGTTAAAAATAACCCCTCTATATTCCCAATTGCCTAATTCTGCTTTGCGTTTGAGCAGTCTCTCCACTTCATGCCTGTCTGCACGAGTGTTGTCACGGTACTAAAATTTCAACTAGATTTCGATTAAAAAAATCTTGATTCTCCGTACCAATTTTGATACCAACATTAAAGTATATGTTTTTTGTTTTGTTTTTTACAATAGAATGTTTTAATTTATTGATTGTTTCTTTAATGTAGTAATGGTCTTGAAGAGTTCCATTATTACACACACATTTACTGTTTGGATAAATCTTTGGTGATTGCTTGATTCTGTCGATCGTAAGTGCTCAGTGCAGCCTGAAATGAATAAGTTTCTAAGAACTTAACCTCAAGTTTTTCTACAATTATCAGGGCTAGAGACACGAAATGAAGGCCGACAAAGAGCTCACACCTTGCCATACAGTTGTGGAAACGAGCAGGTCGATATAATATATAATCTTTCTGCGACATTGTCTAAAAGTCGTCTGTCTTGTGACAGTGATGAACCCGTCGCTGGAGTTAAAGGGGCCAGTATCGATACATAGATACTAATCAATACTAAATCTGGTATACATTTTTTTGACAACCGTAGTCTGTACATCCATCCGGTTGTGTGCCCGTACCTCACATGTAATTTCATTGTCAAAGTTGTCAAGTGCACAACAGCAGGTCATCCAATCATATTGTGCGCTTTAGTGTACGCATACCTGTGTGCTGGTGTGTGAGAGAGTGTGATTGAATATAGCGTGCCTGCGGAGTGAGTAAATGAGGTGTGAAAGTACCCTCCTCATATGTAGCTATCAGACAGGGCCCGATGAATGAAAGAGCTGTTGTCCATTAAACATCCTGTGAGATCATCCCAGTCGGCACAGAAACGCATCACGTGCACCATTTAAAGTCTCTAACCAACCCTCTATATCAACTTTTGAAGTGCTAAATGTAATGTTAAAATGGGCAAAGTCTAAATAAACACTAGAACAATGTAATGTACGAGACAAAGGTTTATCATGTACATATTGTAATCTATAGAGGCTATATTTAAATATGCTCTTTGAGATTGTGCACATTTTAATGAGGTGCAAGCTTCACAACACAGAATCTTGTTTAAATTGTTTTGCTGTTGGACCAAATTGTGAAGCTTTTGCAAATTGTTATAATTATAATGCAAATTAAGTTTTCAATTATGCTACCCATTGATGTCCTGTTATGTCCTTGTTACTGTTGCTCAATTCTTCTAGAATTATTCTCTTTTAAAAAGTGAAAGCATGCGAGATACAGTTTTATTTTATTTATTCATTAAAACATTCTTGTTTTGCTCCTAATATGGACTTTACTTATGCATTAAAAAGTTCTCAGTCTTTTTTCTTCTTTTTTCTCGCCCATAACAGTCACTTCTGTTTACACATTGTACACATTGAGTGTGCAGTCGCACCGACCAAATGTAATTTCTCTCCCTGCGATCTATAGACTGTATGTGCTCTATGTGAGGTGCTGGAGTCGCTCTGCCCTCCAGGGAAAATCAAATGCAACTCCAAAGTGTTTGAAATACCCCCGGGAGCCCAGTTTTTCCGAATAAAGTTCTCACAAATAGAAATACACACACACCGGCCATAACGCATCATACTGAGACCACCGTGTTCAATCATTTTCTCCATAGACTCCCCTGGGAGAACCCTCTTAATACTCTCCTGTATCTGTTTGTACATTTTGGTACTATGTGCCATAGCTTTTGGGGGGTTTTATCGTGACTACCTGCAAAGATGCGCTCTATATGTAAGTAAACTGTGCTCCCTATAGGATAAGGTTCTATTTGTAGACAGGTGACGGTAATTAGCGCTGCTTAATTATTTTGATTTATCTTCTAAAATGTAAATTCAGCAGATTTGACAAGATCTAAATGGCAACATGGTAATTAATCTTGATAAACATTTAATCCTCATAACAAATATGACTCAATTAAACTAAATAAGTGCTCAGCAAAAACCTCATGTCATATGGCATGTTGTTCTAGTTTATAAAGGGGTCATATTATGCAAAATCAACAAAAAATATCTTTTAACTTTGTTACAACGGTGTTCCCTCATTTGTTTACTCAAAGGTTGCTTGATTCATTGCATGTTTTATTAATCCTGTATTTTCCTGCAACTTGAGGCTTATGCAAACCCCCCTTGCCTTGCCACATTCCTGTGATGATTTGAAGACTCCGAGTGATACATGTAGGATTCTAAAATATCACTTCAATACTTTTCACAAATATAAACAAGTAAATGACAATCCACTGCTTCATATGGTGAAATGTCCTTATGATGATCATGAGGATCATTTCTGAAACAGGAAGTGCCTGTTTCATGACCTGTTTTCTCTCTCAATCAGCTTGCCAATAGGACCACAGATCAAAATTAGCCTGCGTGGCTAACTTTGGCACATTTACATGTTGAACTAACACATATTCATTAATGTGCACCGTTTCTATTACTAATTTACTAAGCCATTTTAGGTCAATATTGCGGTTTAAAATGAACAAATTGTAAAATGCTGATCTGCTTATGTTATAGTACTGGGGGGGGGCTGTTCTCGACAAATCTGTAGATGCTTGATAAAAATGTCTGTAGATCATGCATTGAGGTTTTACTGAACTTGACTTATTCATTAGTGAAAAATATCCCCTTATGTACCAAAAGTTTTCTTGCCCCAAAACCCACATAATGAAATCCCCAAACTACACAGAGTCTTCTCGTCTTTGTAAGAAGGGAATCCGCCTCCTTTTATCTGGCTCCACTCTGTTTTTATATGTTCTTTTTGTTCCTATCTGATTTGAGGGGGTACATATCAGATGCTTTGAGCTAAGCCAGTTAACTCAGATCCTCTGTGGTGCATTTGTCTATCTGGGCTGATCACCCGGAGATGAAAGGAAAGTGCGCCTTGCGTGTTGCGTGAATACGACCGCACGGATGCCTGGTGGGAGGAAAGAGAAAGTGGCACAAAGAATGGTGCAAACAACATTGTGTAGCGCTACGCGCTCTCAGGACGAATAAGGATACAAAGGGTGTGCAGTGATTTGTGTTGCCCCTGTTTGACTGGTCCAAATGAGATGGTTACCTCCATGAGCAATAAACCAAGCCTTTAGATAAGCAGTACACGTGCCCTTATAGCATCATTTATGCCTCAGACTGCCTAAACTGCCTATCAGCCACAGACTGAGAAGGGCCTGAGCTCCACAGGGATCAGTTACCAGCGATTCATATCTGTAGTGTGCGATCATTAGTGGGCGGGAAGCATGCTGTCACATACATACATGATAAATAGTGTGAGTGAGTGAAAAAAATCCTGTGCATTATTTATCTGTTTATCTGCAGTTCTCGGCATTAGTTTAAAGGCTACTTGACATTTGTGCGGCGATGTTAAAGAAGAAAAAATGCATGAGGCTTAGCTATATGGTTTCGTATACTGCGAATTCCTTATTACAGCTGCTGTGTATATCTATGAAGTAAAGACAGCCTCTATCAGACGAGTGTGAAAATGTGATGCAGGTGCAACATGCTTTGGTTAAAAGAGTAGGTGATGGTGACAAAAATAATTGTCTTTATTTTTTTGAGCATCTCGTTAATGAAATTCAACCAATATTCTCTCAATTCAGCAGCAATGTGCTAAAACAAGTCTAAGCATACTAGTTTAAGTTTAATTATTAGAATATTGTGAAATGGGTGTAAAATTACTAACAGAACTGCAGACATATCATTTATTAAAACAGCCTTTTTTTAAATGAATATTCAGATGTTGCATATTTTCAAAATGACATTCACAGTATTATCTATATATATATATATATATATATATATATTATATATATATATATATATATATATATATACAGTGTGTTATATGTATAATGTGTGTGTATTTATTGTATAATGTATGTGTATATACGTGTGTGTGTGTTTAATGTATGTATATGTGTATATATATGTTTATGTGTGTGTGTATATAATGTATATATTTTTATATATAAGAGAAAATCCCAAACATCTAATGCGATAATGTCAACTTTTTGATAAGGTGTCTCCCGCCTCAAAACTAACCCTCACTTTAGAAATTAAATAACATTATTTTTCTACAAGTACTTTAATTGACAGTAGTCTAATGCAAGCTAAATAATGACTATATAATAGGAATTTCCAGTATCAATGTCTTGTTCCTTTGCCTTGACTTGGGAATCGACAAGCTCCTTATTTAGTACTTTGAGTACATGTCATATTTAGTTGCGTTTTATGCTGATAAATAATGGGCTTAATATATTTTATAATGTTTCACATATGAGGCTCATCGTTCTAATTCTATCAACTGGGATTTTGGTTTATTTTCATTGTGACGACGTGATGTACATTCTAGCAATAATAACTATAAATTCAAGGGTCATAAATGTGTGGCTTTATCTCCTGGTGTTATAGCGTTTGTGAAATGATCATCAATAAGCTTATTTTACGATGCCATGCTTTATATTTTATTCTCGATTTGTTGGCTCAATTTCCCTGTTGTGCAAATTTATACCTGTGACTTCCCTGTTGAAATATAAATTGTAAAATACTTGCAGTAAAATGTCTGGATTAACAAAGGAAGTCATAAGAAGTTGTAATTAATACTTGGGCCAACGATCCGTCAATCATCCATTCATTCACTTTGGACAAATAAAAATACATACAAGCATGTTTCACTTCACGTTTATTCCCTCTCCTCGCTCCTACACATTCTGCTGTGATTTCTGTCACCAATCAGCCTCCATTTTCCAACCAAATTAATTCTTGCTAATTTGGATCTTCCAGTGGTCAACCCCCTGTGGCGCTCCATAGTGAGCTTTGTCTCGGTGTGTGCGTGCGTGCGTGCCCACAAACGGCCCGTATCTGCATATGAAGTAGGGAGTCCGCTACAATAGATCTTAATTGAGAAGACGGACTGCAATCAGCACATTCTTGTAGGAAATCATTAAATCATTTCTTCCTCCCCTCTCCTTTTCTCTCTCCTACTTGTGGTGATTAGCATAGTAATGATAGCATCCTGATTATGTCCATCAGAAATCTGACATCTGCGCACGCTCTCGCTCTTTTACCACCCAAATAAATTAAAATCATCATAAAAAAAAAAAAAAAAGAGGGATTCTTTTAATTAATGGGATGTGTAAAAGATGTGTCTGTCAGTCTAGTTGTAAAATGAAGGCATAAATTGGTAAGGAAATAGGGAAATATTGGTGCTGGAAATATTGCTATATTTTATTGGATAGCTGTATAAAATATTAAAATATCTTTTCAGAATCTTAAGTAGATAATTTATGCTCAATGGGACATTTTTCACACTTTCATATTTGGGTAACATTTAAACAAAAATATAGAGACATAATTGTAATTGTATTCACTGTCCAATCACCTGTAAAGCAAAAGAAAATATTTTTTTAACAGAAAATCCTCAAACCTACAACACCAAATCCTGCCTCGTAAATGATTTCTTAAATATGATTCCTAATGCATTTCAGTTGTATTTTGATATTTACTGTATAGGATCAATTCACAGCCCACATAATTACCATACTATTAAGTCTAAAAATAATTAACTAATTTGATGCAGCACGCAAATAACTATTATATAAACCAGAAATTTAGTTTGGAATTTTGGTATCGTTACTACTACACAACTATAATTAGTTTTGCTGTTAAATATTTCTTCGATTACATTTCATAACATGTTATAACTACAAGCTCAATAGCTGTATATCTTAGTAACACAGACTTACGAACCTTGAACAATGCATTTTAGAAAACAAGCCTTCTCCACATTAATCTTTGCTATACAGTTAAATATATAACAACGTCTTGTGAGTAGTAATATAGGTGTATGTTAGTTTCTCTGTTTCTTCACCTTCACGTGACGTAGTCTGTCAACCACCACACTCTCCACTCAAGTCTAGGCATCCAATTGGCAGATAGTCGTACGGCTATAATTGAACTTTACTTGTATATGTCTTTTACTTGCCTTTCACCTTTTTGATCGGAAACGTGAACCTGTGCGCTTTGTTGCAAGCTCTTGACTTTGAAGACGTAAAGAACCCCTACTGCACCAGCCTTGACTCTTTGTACTATAAATCCTAGCGGACATGTGGTGAATTCTCCTCCGTGGCTTTCTAGAAGGAGTATAAAACAAGAGGGCACAGCCGTCTTTCACTTGGGGTGGAAGGTGAGCAGAGTGCAGCCAGACAAGAATGTTAATGGTAGCCGCAATTATTTAAGGTTGTCAACTATTCTCCTCTGCCGTGCGCTCCACCAAACCTTGGCACAGCCGGGGAAAATCATTACAGGTGATATTTCTTTCCTCAGGTTGCTATTTGCATTATTGGTTTAAGCCACCTGAGACTGTGTTCCCTTTTGCTCAACTTTTCTATTGTCGAACGTTGCTGACCGCTGTTATTGGTCAAATCCTCACTGATTTCCTTTATTGTATGCACGAGTAAATGCGTAACAACTACAGTTATTCAAGTCGCATCATTTCCTTTGCAGACAGCATAATATTACCCTATGTATAAAATAAGGTTGCTACTAACAAAATATTTTAGTGGTCGACTAGTGAACCGATTATTTTCTATTGCGCATGTATTGAATTTTAAAACACATTATTAACCAAATAAACTGAAATATGGTGACTGAAGGTTTCTAGTTAGAGTATGTATGAATACTGACGTCTGTAGTCATGAAGTCATTTGAACGCCTGGTCTTGCCCCACCTCAAGTCCTTCACTTCCTCACCGCTGGACCCCCTGCAGTTCGCCTACAGAGCCAACAGGTCTGTTGACGACGCTGTCAACCTGGCACTCCACTTCATCCTGCAGCATCTGGACTCCCCGGTAACCTATACCAGGATACTGCTTGTGGACTTCAGCTCTGCATTCAGCACCATCCTCCCTGCTCTGCTCCAGGACAAGCTCTCCCAGCTCAACGTGCCTCACTCCACCTGCAGGTGGATCACTGACTTCCTGACGGATCGGAGGCAGTGCGTGCGGCTGGGGAAGAATGTCTCAGACCCTCGGACTATCAGCACACGAGCTCCACAGGGCTGTGTACTTTCTTCTCTGTTCTTCTCCCTGTACACAAACTGCTGCACCTCAAGCCACGACTCCGTAGAACTGATCAAGTTTGCAGACGACACCACCTTCATCGGGCTCATCTCGGACGGGGATGAGTCTGTCTACAGGAGGGAGTTGGACCGGCTGGTGTCCTGGTGCAGCAGTAACAACAACAACAACATGCCCTTTGGATTGAATATATGTTTTTTATGTTGCATCTTAATGTCGAGACAAGTTCCTATGTTTGTTAATGTTGTTCATTGACAATGACATTAAACCCCTTCTGATTCTGATAAAGTACATCATGGATGAAAATAGTTTGGGCATTTTTTTTAGATTTATTTAATGCTACTGTTTTTGTTATTGAAAGATATATTGGTTGTGTTTTAGAGTCGGAATAGTCCAGATAACAATTTCAATTATCAAAATACTACTAGCTTTATTTCTTTATAGACGAGTAGGCACAATAAATTGATTAATCCCTGTAGTTTAGACCTCCACAAACATGTTTAGAAATACATGAGATTCTTACATTAGTTTATCGATTTCAGTCAGTTTAAATTTGAACTTTGAACTGAATCCCACTTAGAAACACAAATTAGAGTTCAGCTCTACAACGATACAGCAATTTAAGTATATTATCTAAATGTCTGTCCTCCTTCTCGTATCTATAGGAAATGGCGAAGATCCTGAAACACCCTCGTGTGTATGCGTTCCTCCATGTTCCTGTGCAGTCGGCCTCAGACAGTGTTTTGATGGACATGAAGAGGGAGTACTGCGCCGACGACTTCCGGAAAGTGGTGGACTTCCTCAAAGAAAGGTACATTATATAGTAATGCCATACATTACAAATGGACATTAAGATTTTTTTTTTAGGAATATATATAACAAAGTAGATAATGGAACAGTCATGTGGGGCATTTGTGGTTTAGATAAAGATGATCAGACTTATAGAAATAATAATCCAAATTGTGATGTACTACCATTCGAAGATCAGGGTCTTTTATATAACATCTGCGCTCTGAGCTTGTGAAATTCTATTGGTCTGGTGCCTGCATAAAGGTTGAGTTTTTATATATCTATATGTTCACATACATGTCTTTTAATGTTGCAGATTAAAGGCTTTTTCAACCACAGACTTTCTCTAAGAAGATGAGATTCATGTACTGTTGCGATCAGTGAATTTCATATAGTTACCCCATGTAGGTCAGCGGTCAAAGCCATAAGCTTCAAAATATAAATCTGGAGTATTCAGGTCACTGGTAACTCTACATTCCTCCCTTGTGTTTTATTGATCCAGTCAGAAGTTTGATATACTCTTTATTAGGGATGGGTATCGTTAAAGATTTTCATATCAATACTGCTTATCCAGCCGGCATTTTAACGGTTCTTTTGTCCGTTCTTTTATAGTAAAAAAAAAAATTAAATAGCCTATTTATATAATTGATCTACTCTGAAACCAATTTATGCATGATTTATTTGAATTTATTTTAAGCCTTAAGAGACACAACTTTCACAGAGATTACACGCTCAGCACCAACACAGGGTTAATCTCTAAATACAAGAAAGTAACAGCAAAAGATCAGGACAACCGGTCTCTCTGTGCCCTGGTGATCTTGCACACGTCTGCCTCGGGTTTAGGACAAGCCACTGCTTTGGCCTCTGCCTGTACCATGCGCGCTTCTGTCACCCTCTCTTTCCAAGTGTATCCCCCCCATCTTATCCGCTTTGGTCCTGTGCATTTTTCATGGAAAATGTGAATCACGCACATGATACAAAGCAGCACCACACAGAAAGCAGTTTGTCTGTGACACGGACCAATGGTGGTAGAAGTAATCCCCTGAAGTAATGCAAGTGCGTCTTCTCCGTGAAACGTCTCATCCACCACGGTTAAAGCACCAGTTCTCCGCTGCCCCCTCATTCGATGCCGCACAACAGGTAATCAAAGGGAAGCCGACGGGGCATGTGCACAGAACATATCTTATAAGAGAAATAAAGTTTCATGCTCATATTCCGTGTGACATTTGCGTGAATCCACTGGTAATGGCACCAATGGGGCTGGAGCTTATTGATCCAGTGAACCGTTAAAACTTGGCGTCGGTGCCGTTATGATTCCAGGGTTCGATACCCACCACTACTCTTTATACATAATGAGTCTGTGTACTATTCTGCACTTTTCAATGTGCCACTTATTTTAAAGTTTGGTTCATTTACTTTCTTTATTTCAAGTGATCATTACACTATATGACCTTTCCATGTCCCCACCTCTGGCTGTTTTTTTGTCAAATGGAGCCCCTCCCGACATCTTAAACACATACAGAAATAACCTGGTCCTCATTAGTGTATTGTTTCCTATAGTCTTGTTTATATTACCTGACTGGCCACTCTTGTGTATGCTTGAATATGTTCGCGATGCACATGGTCATTCGATTTTTAGCCTTTGTTACACAGGCCGACTGAATCCCACACTGGGTGACGGTGCTTGTGTGAAATCAATAGCAGGAGGCTACACATGCAGTGCTCTGACCCTTTTGGCTAGAGCAGTAATTGCTGGGGTGCAGTTGAGGGTCTGGGAGAGAGGCCAGGGCTTTTGACAAGCCAAGAACACACCCTCAGTGTCGGTAATCGTGTGTTTGAGCAAGAGAGCGAGCAAGAGTGTGCATGTTCCAACCAATTGTACAAGGTAGCAACAACTGTCCAGCGCTATGGCTCTTTTAAAAATTACTTTGCAGATACACAGAGGGACCTATCTTTGTCAATATGTTCAACAGAATCAGTGCTGCTGTACTTAAATTCAGACATTCCATTTCCTTTGTTGAAATATTATAAAACCGGGACTGTAGGGTCGCACAAAATTATGAAAATGTGTTTCAATGTCACAGACGTTCATAAATCTGAAAAGATATGCATTTATATTTTAGGTGTGGCAAACTGTCAACCACTTGACCACACGTGAGTAACATCACAGCCTTGTTAGAAAACATTACCACATTTGTGTGTGGAATGTTACTGTAAGCAGCAACATCAGCCTACATGCTAACAACCTTGTAATAAACATTTCTTAAATCGCACGTTGTTCTGGACAATAATGCACCTATCATATAGTGAGCCACAGCTGATTGACAATAATTTGTTTTGTTTCACAGAGTGCCACAAATTTTACAGTAATAAGTAAACTTTAGAAACTAGAGGTTTAAGTTGGATATTGATAGTTGTTACTCGTTTACATATAGCAACAACGCTGTCTGCAAATGACAAATGAAAGTTTTTTCTTTATTTGCGGCCACATTAAAATGAATGTGATAGAATGATTACACAACTACCAAGCAGCGTGCGCAGATGTAAACAAATCACTCCAAGAAGGATAAATAGAGATTCTACTTAAACAGTACTCAAAAACTCACCCGTTTGCCTATTTGCCATCATGCTTTTTCATATTATTTTAAACAACTTTAAATTGAGAAATTTGTTGGTTAGTTAAGTTTTATTTCCATTTTTTTTTTAACCGTGCAAACCTAAATTAATGAACATGCAGAATACTCTTATCAACCGTTAGAACCTCATAATTATGTTAAGCCTATATGAAAAGAGACATCAAAGTGTGTGCCGATGGAGAAGCCTGAGCTGTGTCAGTCGGTCCCACAAAAGAGACATAAGTAGTTCTCCTCACAAGCAGCTTAGTGCCACCAACACCAATAAGGCCAAAAGGTCAAATGCCTGAGGCCCTGCTTATCAGTGAGAATAACTCCCCACATGTGAAAAGGTGTCGTCCGTCACTTATTTTCATGGTCATAGATGCAAACTTGTGTCAAGTGCTGTGCTGTTATACCTTAATATGTGGTTATTTGGGTTTCGGGTTATTCAAATATCAATAGTCAGATAGATATTCTGATTGATATTAAAACTATCTAAAGTAGCTGCTGTATTTATTTGAGCGGGTATCATTACTGGAAAAAAGTCAAATTTTTAGGAGAATATATATTTTTTAATGTCACAGTTTTGAGCCTTTTTCATGTGTATCAAAACTACCACAGGATCAAAGTATATGAATTCTTCCTGTACAAACATTAAATCCTGAAAATAAATTAAATTGCACAATGTTTGCTGTAACGATTATGAGGAAGAAGCCAAGGTAAGTACAATGCCGTCATTTTAGAGCTTAACTCCCATTGATTGCAGTTGGTGCAGGCAGAGAAGAAATAAGCAAAATCTATATTCCATTATTAAGTGTAATTATTTAGCACAGAAAAGCCCCAAAATCTATTTTTTTCCAGCCTGATGCACATTTCCCCATATTGAAACATGCGTCAAGTTTGGAGGTATCTGGAAGGTGCCCAAATAATCTGTCAGCGGGAGCTCGTCTACACTGATCAAATCTAATGGCAAATGAGGACTTCTGTGACCCTTTTGCTCAATGAATTGTGCAGATGTGGGAAAGAAAATCAATTTCCCCTTTTCCTTAAAATCGCAGTCATTAGAGAACTTGATTAAATGCATATGCCAAGTGACTTTTGCTCCGCGACTTTTAGCCTTGGCAGATTCTGGTGCACTTTTCATCCTCTTTTAAAAATGGCTATATTCTTGCAATGGCTTAATGCCTAATTTCACCAAGTTGTTGTAATGTGCAATTGTTCCCTGCTGTGCTTAATTCGAACAATCAGTGAAGTAGTTATTCCATTAAAATTGTTAATTTGTTTCTGTCTTCCAACACAGGCCATATTTTTCTCATCCCTTTTACTCAGCTTCTATCAATTAAAATCACATAATGAAGTGCAGTCTTTATGTAATAATGTATAGAGAAAATCCTGTTAGGGTGGAATAAGACTGTTACAGACTGAGCGAATGTGGTCAGGGGATTTTTCACAGTTGTGTCATACTTTGCCACAATATCTGAGCCTGGCTGTTCCCTGAAGTACACCAGGAGGATTAAGCATGGCCGTACCGCCGGGGCTAAAGATGAAATGCTGGAAAAAGAATTGAAAGGTTTGGGAATAAAGGCTGCCTGAAAGATGAATCTGGATGTCTCAGTGTTAGTGAGACCGAGCAGAAAAGGCAGAGTTTAAAGTCATCTTATTGCAGACTAGATATGGGCTGAAGAATGGGAACAGCTCTGCAGTGCTGAGACTTTACCTGTGGTCACTATGAGCGTTCTGACCTCTTTAACCTTGTCCAGTGTAGATGTAGTACAACTGCCAGAAAGTCCGTAATGTTTTTAAATATATACACTAGGGCTGCAGCTATCGATTATTTTAGTAATTGAGTAATCTATCGATTCTTTTCTTCGATTGAATCGAGTAATCGGTTCATTTTTTTGACCATTCAGTAAACCATTTAAACACCATTTAAATCATTTTTTTAGATAAACGTTATAGCTCATAGTAATAAACAAATACAAAATAATTCTGCTTAAAATAACACATTTTATTCTTAATTTCATATGAATAGCTAGATGCGGTGTTTAGAGTTGCAGTTTGGGATTATTATAATAGATCCATGGCTCTTTCACTCATCAAAACTCTTCCTAGTTGCACTCGTGAGTTTAAAACGCGCCGCTCTCTTCCTGTTGCGCCTTCGTCAGAGCGGAACAAGCTCCGTGTGAAACAAAATCGCCACAAGTCGTTCCGTGCGCTCCGCGCGCCACAGATTCACGTGTTTTTGATTAAATATGTAAATTAAAATAATAATCAAAGCTTTTTTGTAATCGAATTATTCGATTTACTCGAGTAATCGTTGCAGCTCTAATATACACACCATAGTAGCACTCGCTGTTCTTTTAAGAGCGGAATCAACATATAGACAATTGGTACATATTTTGTAGACCACCTGCAGTGTAAACATAAGGGACCATAATGTCCCTAAGACCTCAGGGACATTATTTTTTCTAAATGATTGCAATAATTACCTTTGTGATTTCTTATCATGTGAATAATTAGAGCTTACTCTTAACCCCAGTTGTGATTACTGAAGTAAATGCTTAGTGGATAGGGCTGCAACTAACAATTATTATTTGATTTGTTGACCTGCCAACTGATAATTACTGTTGTACATTGAGATTTGTTAATGTTTAACATGTTTAACTGACTGAAGGTTTCTGGATTTAAACATAAGAATATACAAATAAACTGTATTAGTGATTAAAAAGCATATTTTTTTGTATTGTTTTTTGACCTTTTGGTTTTTTGTTTGTTTGGTTTTTTTAAGGATTTTTTGGCCCGTTGGTTATATTAGACAGGGCAGTTTAAAAAAAATTTTTACAGGTGCAGACGGAGGACGATAAAACCCTTCAACTGTCGTTTTCCCAGTATTATTTTTACCCAAACCCATCTCGAGGGCTATGTATTCAAAAGTGTTGGACTTGGAGACTTTGGAATTTACAGTTGCAGTAAAACAAGATTTTATAAATATTGCTACTCCACCTCCTTTACTGGGTCTATCACAACGGAATATATTATAATTGTCCAATGAAATGTCAGCGTCTGAGATCCTGGAGGTGAGCCATGTTTCAAAGAATATGAATAAATCAGGATTTGCTTGTTTTGCCCACGCTCTGATAGTCTCTTTTTGATTGAAGACTTCGCACATTTATGTGAATAATACGAAGACCTTATTTTGATTTAAATGTCGATATATTTAAGTCAGTGTTTAGAACATTATCGGATTGAGTATTTGATATGAGCAGCCTTTTAGTAAGTTTAATGTTGATTAAATATGATTTGTAGTTTTTTTTCGGTCTGTTTTAAATCTGTTCCATTTATTATTCACTACACAATTGTCACCTGATTCCATTTGCATAGGTGCAATAGAGTGTTGGGCAGGTTGAGACACTGACACTAAAGTTCTCCTTGTGATCCTGACTGGGATCTTAAGAGGTCCATGAGCATTTGTAGGCTATATTAGACAGGACAGTTGAGCGTGAAATGGGGATGAGAGAGAAGGGAGGACATGAAGTAAATTGTTGGAGTCGGGATTCAAACTCACGGCAGTGGCCGGCTGCACATTGCTCCTGGCATAGGTGCTGCCCCCTTAACTAGTCATCCACCGAGCAGCAAATCTTTCGGTTTAATATTGACGCCATCTTAGTTTTAGAAATCTTTTGCCATTTGTTTCAGACTCTGTATCAGATCAGTGTTTCTCCGACTTTTTTTTGGCAACCCACTTTTTCTAATTGGTCACTTCTCGTGATCAAATAGGCTCCATGTGGAAACCACACAGGTGAATATAATTTATTAATGGAAAAAACGAATACAAAACTCATGAACATCCCCAATCTTTAACTAATGCACAAACCTCACTCAGATGGAGAGAGGGTGCGTGCATGGAGCTGCTGCTCATCTCATCACTCAAAAAAGTGTTTTTTAAATGTATTAAAGTAAAATAAAAAAAAGCCCCAGCACACATGTACAGTAAGCAGCCCTTAGTGTCAAAATGAGGCAGCTGTGTGTTGTCTGCATCTAATTTTATAAAGCGTTTTATTCTCCACAATGCATTGTTATCATGCTTGTTTGTTAGCTTTACCGGACACTGCTCTGGGCTCTGGAAGTTGTGAAAAGTCCTTATAAACTCATTGTGCAATAGGATGCTCAGAAGGCATAAGGGAAGTGAGCAGTAACTCTCTTTTTAAACTCTGCAAACAGTTTAGAAATAATTTGTTTCGTTTTTCACCTTTTTAGACAGGTACAACACCTTTTAACTTTCTTATTCGTTAAGTCATTTAAAAAAAAAAAAAAAAAAAAAATTTAACCAAGCAAAGTGTGAAGATGAATTTCTTTACAATACATTTTTTAATCTTAACCTGGACTGGGTGTTGTGACTTTGTGCTAAAACCATCATCATCATCATGTAGAGATGTATCATCTAGCACACGTTAATCGAAATACAGTAACTCATTAAAGTTATGTATAGATGTTGTGAGATTAAAGTATAATTTTAGAAAACCCAGCAGCCTGCAGCAGTTTGCCGTGTTGTTGACACATTCTTGCAGAGCACACAGCTGTGTTTAGGGTTAAAGATGTGATCCCAGAGGCGTTGGGAAAGGTAAACAGGTGACTAATCCCCGTGATCCAGGCTGCTGGGTGTTGGACCATGACCCACGACCTCCAGTGTGACCTCTGGGAAACCAGAATCCACCGCACCAACCACACTTAACTACTTCCTGTTTCATTCCGTCTGTAAAAATATACCGTACAGGCCCATGTTGTGTGGTTAAATGAAGCTAATAATGAAATGACTTTGACCTTTCATGCTTTTTTCCAACCTTTTCAGCCTTGGATGAATGTTTTTATTTGCAGTGAATTTCATTTACTCACATACACACGTTTGATGGAGTTTTATTCACAAAGAGATTGCAAATATTGTCAGATCTGGACATTGTGGCAGGTCCAATACAGCCTTGTGCATAGTGGCAGCAGTACATAGTTATAAGAAGCTCAGTTTGTTTTAAGAAAGGCGACAGATCCTTTCAAACAGTTGACTCCCAGACGGTTAAGCTTTGTGCTGACGCTGAATGTTTGAATATCTTAGTCACCTTGATTAGTCATGAGTTTCATCAGCTCAGCAGGAGTTATGGGAGGTCAGGTGTGCCAATAGCGTGACAGTTTTGTGTGCACTGCGGAGACGGGCTCTCTCTAATTTGCTGTTGAAGACCTAGCTTCATCAGTTTACACACGCACTCAAAAGGTTTAAGGTAACGGGCAGGGCTAATGTTTCACTCAAACAGTGGCTGGCAGGCGGCAGCGGTCTGAACGGCAGCTGAAGAAATGATAAACAGATCAGACAAGCCAGGTGGAAAAGAGAGGGAGGAAGGCGGGAACAGCATGCAAAAGTGAGCGTTTCAGCGCGATAACCCTGTACACTGGCGGGACATGTGTTTCTTTTCTTCCGTGTTTTTAGTTGAAGATTTATCAAGTAAAGTATTAAAACGGCACAGTGTTGCATAAACAAATTACGCTGACAGACTTTTTTAATGTTTATTAGCTTTTCTCCTAAACATTAAGGGTTTCACAACACAAAAAAATAAATATTAAGTGCAATAATTACAATTACTCTAAAAAGCTGAAATATAGATAATGTTTTTAAGCATTAAGTATGGGGGAAGTTACCAATAATGTTAGAATGATTCTCACTATGTAGCTCTGCCTGAGAACCATAACTTGTAATACTTTTAGAGGTTTTTTGTACAAATGTCTTCCCATGTTGATGTCTATTTCATGCTTGTTCATGTAAAAGTCATTTGGTGCGACATGTTTCACTCTGTTTTCTCAGTTACCCTTTTAAACTGATGATTCATCAAGTTAAGTAACGAGTAATTAACCATGCATGTGCAAACAAACAACACTAAATTCTGACCTTAAAGTCACCTGAGACCTGAGCGTTTAACCCAGACCTGTGTGACCCTATTACAAGAGCCATTAGGCATTTCATGTGATACATCATCATGTATTTGTCTCCCACACAAAGAAGCAGTCTTCTCATTTACTGGTCTAAAATTTATGAAAATGCAATGAAGACTAGTACTTAAAAAAATGTCCTGGGGTAGATCGTTTCTGATTAGATAGCAATTGTGGTAATGTGAAACAAAACCCTGCTTTCCTTTCTGTGGGCTTGCTTGTTTTTCCCACTGCAATGAAGGTTGAAGTGTGTGATGTAGTGTACCCTTTTGGCTTCTGTATGTTAATACAATCTTGAGTGTGATAGAGATGACTGAATGAAGGTGCCTCACTGCCTACATACCTGTGTTTCTTAATGAGTCAAGCATTGTGAATGGGCTCAGTCTAAACAACCGGAAATCAGCAAAGACCGCATCATTAACTTCTCAACAAGCTTTGAGCACACCTTTTGTGACTCTTGGCTAACGGCTCTTGGCAGCCCCGGACACATCCTTGTCTTATTGGCACTTCCTTTGGATTTACTTCATTTCCTCACTGTCTCTCTCTCACACAGACGCACACACAGACGCACACACAGGAAGTATACACCTCACTATAATTAGTGGAGTTATGAGGGGGAAAAAGTGAATACATAAGTGAAGGCATGTGTCCTTAAAACATGTCAGAGCAGCAGCCGAACTCCAAACCCACACAGATCACAAAGAGCAGGTGCCTGAACGGGCCCGAAACACACCCTGCAAAGATCATCCCGAATAAAATAGGTGCTCCTGTTCTTCCCTCAAAGCACGTATCAATTTAACAAGCTTTCATTGAGCTTTATTATCGGCATGTGTCTTTTATATTACTTATTTGTTGTCAGTTCAACTACAAAGAGGTGAGTCAGCATTTTGCCAAGCAACTGACTGACAATGCCTATAATGCAATGTAGGGTTGACTCAGACTTTCCTTACGTCCACATTGTGTATTTATGTAAAGGCAAAGATAAGATATGGGTAGCACAGTGGTTCGCATTCCAGCCTCAAAGCAAGAAGGTCACATGTTTATGTCCTGGACCAGATGGGACCTTTGTGTGTGAATTTGGCATGTTCGGTTCACTGTGTTTGTGTAGGTGTCCACCAGCTTCCCCTGTGATAGAGGTTCTTAATCTCAGTACGTCTTAGTTTCAATGAATGATTTTTTTAATTGTTTCATGTGTTTATTTTGATTTAGAGCGATACATATATTACAGAGATGCATTTTAAGAAGGACATTCAAATTGTCATCAGTTAAAAAACAAAACATAGTGACTGATTAAGAATAAAAATGTTTAAGTGAATGAATGTATTTGCGTATGTTCATATAGCATGCACTAAATTCCAAGTCATAGAGGGAAAAATAATAATTCCAATAACACTACTTTTCAAAAAGGGGTAAAGTAATAAACTCAATTGATTGAACATACGCCCTTTCACAAAGTCACAAATGATTTGAGTACACCTTGCAGTTGAATGTTGAAGTCTCTCACTGTGCACATGCCATCCGTCACTTTATAGCACAACAAAGTCCATAAATAATAGTGTTTGTTTTTGTTTCCTTGGCTGATGCGCTCTCTCACGCGCCACACAGGGTCAGCTGATACTCGGGTACATCTAATAACAGTGTCGTCTGCCTGTCTGACTCACATCGGCGGCTCTCACATTTCTCTAGTCTTGTGTGAGTCAGTGTCTTTGAAAGCACAGTTTCAGTCCCTGTTGAGTGAATGTGTCAGCTGAGTCACTCCTCTAATCTTATTCACATCTACTTCATTGCATTATTTTACTGCCATGCGCTCTAGAACATCACTCTTCCTGTGTAAGAGCTAATATACATTGTCTTCTGCTTCTTTTCTGCCCCCGGGAAAGTTTGCCGCCAAAACCTCGACGTCCTGGTTACATGATCTAATGTTTAGCCCTGTTAATCCATTGAGCCCTTTGGAATGCACTTTTACCACTAAATGTGTTCGAAGAGGGAAATTGTGTAACAAGAGCCTGTTAGACGGTTGGGCTGTTGCTGAGCACGAATATTATCTCTACCACTGACTCTATCATTAAACATTATTTCATGATATTTGAACCTATCAAGCTTTTTTTATTTGAAGATATCAAGACAGATAATCAGAAAAGCTCATTAAAATGGTGAGACCTGTTTATTGCTGCGTGGCTTTATGTCAGACCGCAGCATGTGGCCAGTGTTGATGTGATGTGTATCTTTGCTGAAGGAATCCACATTAAAGGAGCACTAATTGATTTCCTGACAGGTTTTTACTCACTCTGAATCTCACTCTGATGTGTCCGTGACTGTCAGCCTAATGATTCATAAAATGATAATTTAGTTAAAAATAATGAATCTGTTAATTACCTGTCGAACAGAAAACAACCAACTTTAACATCAATTAAAAGTCTTCACGGCAACATCCGCCTTCATTTTTGCAGTTGCTCGCCATCTATTTACGATGTGTTTTTCTGTTGGGTTAACTGGCACTAAGCTGAAGGAGACTTGATCGCTTCCTCTCTTTAGCCCATGATAAACATTTATTTGACATGCATTTCTTTGTGTCAATCTTAAGCAGTATATGAGAGATGGCTGAAGGCTTGTGCTTAAGCAAGCTGAGTATTCATTTCATTTGGGTACCTCTTTTATGTCTGACATTTATCGGCTGCTTTGATGTTATCCACTTTTGCCCGGGTCAAGTCTGCACCGTGGGCCGCAATGATAAATCACACTAAATCCATGCCAATGCTAGATTAAATTGAAATAAAGTGCAAAGGGACAGTCCATTTAATGCTGATGGCCAGACAGTCACAAATGTGTGAGCTCCTTAATGTCTTTCTCCTCACCGCCTTGAACGGGAGAGAGAAATAGCGTCTGCAGTCTTTCTGCCTTACGAGATGCTGGTGCTTCTGTCTGCCAGGGCAGAGCTTTTTTATACTACATAAATCAATATTGAAGCCGTATTTGATCCTTTGTACTTCTTAAACAATTACTGCAGGGGTATGTTTCTCAGCATTACAAAGTAACAGCCTCCTCGTCATAGATGTCTAGCCCCTTTTCTATAAAATGTGTGCCGGAATACATTTGATCATAGCTCACAACTTAAAGGCTTTATAATGTACATCTAATCCAACGATCGAGTTAGTTTGGTAAAAGAGTAACTGCAGTATACGCACAACAATATCTTTTGTCTAAAAAAATAAAGTTCAAAAGTACATTTAATTAATTATGACTATTGAGATAGATCAACCACAATCATCACTTTATGCCACAATACACCAGTACATCTGCACCACTACCTTTTGGCCTTCTACTTGCGTATTGAGGCCGTAAAGCCAAATGACTGCAATAGTGAACAATTCCTTATGGCAAAACCACTTGAAATTCCTGTTGAGAGCCTTTGCAGACCTTAGCCCAGCACCTCTCCCTCTGCTCCCCCTGATGTGTGCGCTCGCGTCGGGTAGGTGGATGGATCTGTAGCGTCCGCGTTCTCATTACCCTTCTTCCAGCCTAATGAACTATGTGTGCGGAAATGTGTGTGTTAAATTGAAGCGCAGTTCTGCTCCGCTGCTGTTCGGCCCCGTTTCATTAAATGATAAAGTTTACTGATGACTCCGGCGGGATCATTATTTACTTGGCTTTCCATTCACCGCGCCACACCCGGGCACAATCTTTATAAATGACCTGCTACATGGGAAGACAGAGGTTATTTTGCACCGCAGGTTAAAAGACAAATGGCTCTGTATTCACTTAGGAGACCGGCAGCATATCTAACATGCTCACGTCGCCTATTTAGATTTAGACGTTGTTTACCTATTAGAAGAAAACCATGATGTAACAATGGGCTTTGTAACATACAGTCTAGACGCATTTGTTAATCATAGAGAAGCCATATTTTGTCGAACAATATTGTAAAGAGAGGATAAAAAAAAAAAAAAAAAAAACGAACACTTTCATAGATCTCTGCTTCTTTGCCTCGGGGGCTGAGTTCAAAGCAGCTGTGTTGCATGTGGGTTGGGTCGAAGATGATCTTGCCAGTAGTCTTCTTGGCCTCAATGGGGCTTGATTGTGTGCGCATTGGGGCTTTCACAACAGTGTGTATACCTTTTTTATAAGTATGAGAAAATCACCCGGCAATCCACTCCAACTTCCTTGAGTTTGCTCTGTGAGGTGCAGGAGAGGGAGGGGGGGGAAGAGAGTGAGAGATGCTGAGAGGTCTTTGTGACAGTTTGACAGCTCCTCTTAAGCCAGCTAAAGCCATCATCTGCCGCATTCAGTCTCTTCTCCAATACTTCATCTGTCACCTCTCCACTGTCAAACCCCCGACTCCAAGTGTTAACCTCTTTAGATTCTTTTTTTGCACTTTATTTGTTACCGGCAACATGTGACAATGCTCAATAGTGAAATGTAGTAGCACTTTAAACGATTTTTTTATTTATTTTTTATAAAAGGTCTGTTTCAACATAATCTATTGAGTCAAGCCATTTGCCCACTTAACAGGCTGTAATTTACGTTGTTTTAGTGCATACTGCAATCATCATTACTACCTGCATCTGGAAAACGTCTGAGATTGTGGCCTATTTACAAATCATGATTGATAAATGACCACTTCGAATGCAAAATACAAGAATGCTAACTTAACCCACATTGTTCTTTACATTATTAAACTGATTAAGCTTCTGTTTAGATTGTTTAAAATAGATCTCTGGAGTTTATAAAACAAGACAGAAAGCCTTGGAAAGAGTTACAATTGCTGGCACCATGACCAAACAACATCTGTCTTTATGAAATATCATTTTCTGAATAAACCAGATGGAAAAAGTATTTTACATGTATTTGGACTTTATTGGAGTATACATTGAACTGAAATTACTCATTGTTGCTCCCTACACCTTTACAATTATATTTTGACGTGAATAATCATGATTATCGAATAACCAAATAATCTTGACATGGCTGTGACAGGCCCGTCCTTAATCAGCAGAGCCGGCGTGAGGACAGAGAGTGAATGTGAGCGCCGTCTTGTGCCGCTCCTGGTCTCCACTAAAATGAGCTGCGACATGACAGTGCCATTACCTCCAGCTGTCACTGCTAAATCAAACACTTAAGGCTCTGCATCATTACCACTTCTCACAAGAGTTCTTCTTTTACCCTTTTCCCCGTCTTCTGCGACCTGTATGAAGAGAGCGACTGCTCTTAGATGCAGTAACTATGAAAGCACCTCTGTATTCTGCACACATAAAAGCAGCTCATTTTTACAGTGATGAGATAAGTTAAGAAGTTGAGGCATTTGTCAAAAGGAGCGTTAAACAAATTAGATTGAAAACAACAGTTAAGTGAGACGACAAATGACTGACCTGGATTTGCTGCCAATGTTTAATCTACTTCACTGTCAATTTTGCTTTAAATGTATTTGTGGCAGCAGTCATGATATCGGCGAGGCTTATGACATGTGATATGTGTGATGTGTGTATGCACTCCTGAGGTTTTGATCATATCTTCAAAGCAGGTTTAATCTTGTGTAAACCCTCTAAATAAACATGCAGATGGCCCTTCAAACTGCCCTGTTAGAAGCGAGGAGTGTCGGAGCTGGAGCTGATGAGCTAAACGCTTGATGTTTTCATCATATTCGCATGATTTTGAAGTTCATTTTCCAAGAGATCTATGCCTCATGCAAATTAAAATAATGATAAGGTACAGTAGAAACTCTCAGCGTTTGCGTTGTGCTTTCCTTGTCTAAAGTATAATGCAGTACATGTTTTTGCAGAATACACTTAATAGAATACCAGTTTTCACACTATATAATATGGGTTACTAATCTTCAAAGTAGTCCCAGCTGCTCTTAACTCCGCCTTTTTCACACTTATATTTGCTTTTTAACCGTCATTTGCACATGTTGTATTTTTATACCTAAATGTAGGTTTCTAAGGTAGCAGTATGCATTTTGACAACAAGTCTCCCCAAAGCACAGTTTTTACAATCTCTATCTTTCTCCAACAACTCTTTTTGGTTGCTCGTCTCTGCTGACTCCTACGCTGCCGTGGCCCCTGTGTGCCACACATTATCATTTCACAGAGCAGACACACAGCACACAGTGCAGCACAGATGGGCGGCATTGGCTCTTTCTGACAGATGAATAGGTAAATATTTACCTTCCCAGATTGTCTTTCTTCTCCCCTCATCCTTCCATTCCTCCACCCATCGCCTACCTCTTTACACTCATGGCTGTCATTTTAGGGCTCTTCTATCCCAGTGGTCTTGCCTTCATCTTATCACGGGAGGCGCTTACAGGCATCTGTTGTGCAAACACGCTTGCATACACATGAATATATTTAGAATATATGATTAAGAGGATAGTTTTGTTTGGAAGAAACCTCATTCATTCTCACCAGCGCTAGTTGGACTGAGCTAAGGCCTTGACAAAGAAAGGGTTGATAAGAATTGTCCACAAGACAATGGCCTGTTTTATGAAGCGGCTCAGCCTGCTGAGGCAGACTGGGACTGGCTGTGTGCTTATCTGGACTTTTAATTAACAGACTTTAGTCTCTTATGAACACATTTTCTTGTGTAAATGCTAGCAGACCAGTGGCACATTATGGCTAATAGAGGCCACTATCTCCAGAGATGAGCTGTATCAGTCTCTGAGCAGCACGAGTGAAATGAAAGCGCACCCACCTTTATTTACTGATGGTAATGATAATATGACTATTGTCAAGGTAATGCAGACTACAGGCTTTAAATCATTTTAAATATATTTGCCTCCACAGAGATAACTCTGTGAAGTAATTAGTCAACACAAAAACCTTTTTCTATGAGAATAGATCATTTTTACAGATATCAAGGCACCAAAGTCTTTTTATAGAGTTAAAAGACTTTGGTAATGTTAAACGGTAATGTTAAACAGTGGGCACTATGATCTTTTTACATTTGAATGTTGTTTTAAGGTTGTCTAAATGTAGAATAGCAGTTCTACTTACTTGCTGTGTGTGCTCTCCCTGTTTGTGCAGTAGTTGCACTTCAGTATTTTCCGTGTTAAAACTATTCTCACTGATATCACTGTGTAATCAATTGTAATCGTTAACTCCTTCAGTGGCCTGACGTGGCAGATAATGTCACTTGTGATGAATCCTTTTCTGTTTCACTGCTTTATCTCTATTTCACACACCAAATAGACTTTTCTCTCTTTTTTTAATACAAAAAGTAGTTATTGTTTTCCCCCTTTTCCAATACAGTATTTATCTAAGTTTTTAAAGGACCCAATCAAGAATGAAAGTATTACGTTTTTGTGCCTGTTTTTTGTATTAAACTTTGAAATAAGTTTCACATTTTCTTCTCTGTTTAAAACACTCTGCTGAAGTGTAATTGAAAGCAGCACTGAAGCCCAATCTTTTGTCTTGCCTGTCTTTCTGCTCGTGCTCTGGGCCCATCTCTTGCAGCCGTGCTTCTCACACTGTTTTTGAAAGGTGAGCTATAACAAGGCACATTGCTGCTGTCTGGTTTTAACAAGGCGAGTATCAGTGTGCTTCTTGTTCATTAGTATCACACATCACACCTCCATCACCCTTGGATCTGCAAGAGACAGAGGTGTCAAAATGACTCCATGTGCATGTGTCTGTGCCTCTGCTGTGGCTTTTATTTATTTCTTTTCCTCTCTCAGCCTCATCTTATGAAAATGCTCCAAAGCCAATTCACACCACTAGCCATGCTCTTTCTCTGTGTTCTGTCTGTGCCACTTTGCCCTGGACTCAATTTGACATTTTCCAGTAATGGTGTACATGTTCTGTTGCTCCTACAATGTATACATTAAAATAGATAATCCACCTATTTTGACAAAATGATATGATATTTACATTTATGGCAACTGCATTCAATAGTGTAGTTAAAATTATGGTTGAAAAGAAACAGCACACTAAAACTGGTATTGAAACTAGATCTAATTTGATCAAGTATCGATACTGGATCATACATCAGAACTGGTATAAGATTACATGGCAATTCAACTATTTACCATAGAAAATTATTATATTATTATTATTATTATTATTATTATTATATTATTATTATACAACAATATGTTATTACCATTGTGGTAGGGCTGCAATCAAATCAAAATCGTAATGGCAGTTGGCGTCATTATCAAATCACAAAAGCTGCAATTATTTTAGATAATACAAATACATTCTGAAATGCATGGGATTCTTGTATTAGTTTATCAGTTCACATTTCAGTCTTCTCTTGTTAAAGTTTTTTTTTTTTTTTTTTTACAATGTTCAGACTCCCTACTTTTTTCTTCTGCTTTGTTAAAGTTTTTTTTTTTTTTTTTTTACAATGTTCAGACTCCCTACTTTTTAAACTAATATCATAAATGTAATTGCAGATCCCCCCAAAATTGTGCAGAAATGTGAAAATACTAGTTACAATAAAAATCCTACAGTGTAATCATCGATTACAACTGTTCTCAACCTCTTCCATTTCCATCAATCTTCTGTATGGTCTTCTCTCACACCGACCAACTTCATGCCCCGCTTCATCTGTACATCTTTTCTGTGGCCCTCGACCTCCTGCTGTTCTAATCTCCACTACAGTTCCGAATGTGTTTACTGTCCCTGTTCTGTACATGTCCAAACCATCTCACTTTCACTCCCAAAAAGAACCGCACCATCTTCAGCTCTCCTCTTTTCGTCTGTTCTATTGTCTACTTTATCAGTCTTTATCTCTTTACCATTGCTGATTCTACTAATCTTAGATCTGCTTACTCTGCAGATAACATTTGTATGTGTTTGTAAATGTTACCTTTTAATGCAGCTCGACTTAAATAATTTAATGAACTTTATCTGTGCAGTAATCAATTGTTCATGGCATAAATCATATTGCTGGTGTACAATCGGCGGATTAGACACAACTTGGGGGAAGTATGCGCATGTATAATTACTCACTTGGGTCTGAATTTGAGAATTTGGGGTTTTTAGTTCATTAAGTTGTACTTTTTGTCATTGGATAGTTGTCAGGCAGATCTAAGAGGTCAAGGATGCTGTTGCCTGCAGGCCATTGATTAATATTAATGACCAGCCGCCAATTGGAAGTTATCAATAGGTCAGGGGTTATCGCAGGGTTGCAGATGCGGTAAGTTAATGTAATTAAAGGTGCATCGTGTTGGTGATTGCACAGTAAAGGTTTTTGTCAAGCTGTCGGTCTTTTCTTTGTTTTGGGTTTGCTTCTCTTTCCACCATTTCACTGTACGTGCCACAGCTGTCTCGTGTCTGTGTGCAGGTAGCGTTCATCTGTAATTCACAATTTATTTCGATGTCGAAGGTAATTCAGTTGTTTGTTGTCAAGTAAATCCCGGCTTCAAATAAAAGCCCCCTTACACATGCCTTTATATTAAAAGGCTATTATAGGGCTCTTATCCTGTGCATCTTAAGCTTTCATAGGTAGATTTCAAAAGTCTGCTTATATCGAGAAGGACTTTATCTCAGACATTTGCAGAAACAAGCCTAGAATCTGCTCCACAAGACATTTATTGTGAGGTATGCCCGTACACAATCCTGTTGGACAGCTGCAGGATGTACAGAGAAAATTACTTACAACTGCTATTCTCATTCTGCCCCTGTCAATACAAACAATATACACACACAACTGATCAATGCATCTTTTCCTATTCTCTATTGATTTAGAATCATTCTATGAGCGTGCAGCTCAATAATCACTACGTAATGATTGGCAGTCGGGGTTGCTAATCAGGTTTTGGCTGAAACGAGTCCTGAGGGAAACTTCTTCCTGTTTTATTTGTTTGCTTTGAACGTCTTCAAAGATGGCTGTCACAATTGAGAAATGTGTATCAATCATAATGTAATGATCATGATGAACTAATCAGTGGAGACAGAGGCGGGTGTAGATCTATATGTCTTATTGCTTCTGGGTTAACCCTATTGACTCTGTGATATGACAAATGTTTGTATTTTTCTTGGTCTCTCCGCAGAGTTCCAGGTGTAACCATTGCCACCGATATCATCTGTGGTTTCCCTGGAGAGACGGAGGAAGACTTTCAGGAAACTGTGGAGATGGTGAAGCACTACAAGTTCCCCAGCCTCTTCATCAACCAGTTCTACCCTCGACCTGGGACACCTGCCGCTAAAATGGAGCAAGTGCCTGCACATGTGGTAAGGACCGCTCCCTGCTGTATTCTTCACCATACATTAAACTAAGCATGCTACCACTACTTAAAACTGCAGGTTATTCGTTTGGTAAGGAAGAAATCACCATAATCATATTCTTTATAAAACATCCCAAGTAAGTCCCAAAAAGCCAGACCAGGACGTCTTCGTAAAGTATTGTCAAAGCGTGCGGTCTTGGCTGGTCAGGGCGATGATTACCTGTATTAAAAAGTGGTATATGTAAATGTGGATATTCTGTGAACATTATAATTGCTTTAAATGACCCCAAATTTGAATGCTTAAATTGAATATTGATTTTACTATAAAAAATTATGTCAATGTATGCATAATGTATATCTCTTGTATAATATCTTTTTAAACAATCTATAAAAAAAAAAAAAATGTATACAATTTTATGCTGGCAATAACCTGGATACAGTATTTTATTTCTGTGTATTTGTTCATGCTGAAATGACAATTCACTCCTTTGAACTGCATCTGCCAGCTCATAAACCTTGTACATTTGTCGAAAGAGATCTTACATTGTCCCTAATCGCAGCACTGAGCTCCACTACAGCGGAGATCTGGAGAGTAATCAACACTCTTCTCTCTGGTTTATGTCTTGCTGTTTTCCCCATCTGCAGTCGTCCTGATTGATACCCTGCTATTGCCTCTGTCTGTCTTGTTCATTGCCAAGTGAAACAATTAGCCACAATAATGAAGCTGTAATTGTGCAAAGCTGCATCAACGCTGAGACAGATACGGACAGAAACCTTGAACACATCAGTTTTGGACTTCTCTCCTTATTATTCTAATACATCATCATCATTTCTTAGTTGGACTGATTTGCTCTCACTGGTTTTATGCTAAAACCCACAGCATATTGTTATTGCAGTTCTGTTTAATCTTCAACATAAGGCACGCTTCCTTCATGTGCTCGATAATCTTTGATCATATTCTTGAGTGTGACCTCCGGTGCTGTACTGTATGCTATATTTTCTGTCTCTTTTGGCATTTGCTCTCCATTCCTCTTTACCATCAAAGTGTTGACACATCTCTTTCAAGTGGAGTGTCTTCATAAGTCATTCTCTTTCTCCCTCGTCCCTCCTTCCTTTCTTCATACTCTGTGGAGCCGCTCAGAGTGTCTTCGAGGGATCAATCCCTAGACAGACCACATCGCTGTTTCTCCCCTTATCTTTTCTGCCTTCCTGTTCTTCCTGTTCCATCTGCCTTTTCTGACTTTATTGTCAGCGCTTGTATGTCAGCATGCATCCAGCCTTTATTGCAGTGATAGCTCTTTGATTGTCAGATGTTGGCACAGAGCAGATTTTCAATGTTTTTTGCTATATAAGCACTTCAATTCAGATTTTGGGAGAGTTTTTTATTTTTTGTATTGCTATGAACTCAGTTGGGGACCGTGGTGGAGCGCAGTAACTTGTCCTGCCGTTCCACAAGAAGTTTTTGGGTTTAATCCTCGACTCTTCTTTCTTAATGGAGACTGCTTGTTCTCCTTGTATTACTGCCAAGACGTCACACACAGTTCCCAGAATTGTTCCCAGGTCTGTTGCTCTACATAAACTTTGATAAACTATTTTTAGAATATTACTTAGAAATTACTTAGACTATTATGATGTGGAGTTGCTCACCATCTACAATATAATGATGATAATATTATTACTATTACTATTGCTATTGCTATTGCTATTGCTATTGCTATTGCTATTGCTATTACTAATACTAATACTAATACTAATACTAATGATAATGATGATAATAATAATAAATAATAATAATGCTGCATTAGATGCTCAAAGTCTCCATGTCAATGCATTACTCATTCATTCCATACTCAGTGGTGGTAAATTATGGTAAATTTGCCACAGTTGCACTGGGGTAGACTGCCGGAAGTGAGTGCTGCGAATTCCTGCGTCATCGCCCCCCTGGAGAGATGACGCACCACGCGACAAATCTGCTATACAATATTTGGTGTTTTAAGTTAAACTTTCATTACAATGTATTATGTTTTTATTGCATTGATGAAAATATAGAAATACAAATAAGAAATCAGAATCCTTCATGTACTCTTCATCTGGGAACAGTTTTCAACGCTTTATTATCTCCCAGGTTGCAACAAATCTAATTGTCTAAATGTAGCAGCAGTAGTAATAGGAGTTTGGAGATGCAATCCACTTTCTTAAATCTATCTTTGGGCTGCTCTAATTTCTCCAGAAGTGTTGATATCGCACAATCCTTGAATTCTCCCTTCTCAACAGCGATCTTTCATTCCGGTTTGTTTACAACAGCCACGTGGCGCCGCGCTGAAAACGTGTCGCAGGCTATGACGCAAATCTTCATTGACAGAAATGTTGAGATTTAATATTTATTATAAGCATTTTTATTACATTGGAAACCGAACGCGTTAAGATTTTGTTTGCATCATGTTTGTCCACCTACAGAAACCATATTAAAAACAAACTATTGAGGATCCCGCTCCTGATTTATTTTTCTATATTCATAACATTTTTTAAAAAGCTCCAGGGAGTGCCACTAGGAGGGGTGCGCTAAAAGAGCTGGCATGTGGCTCTGGAGCCGCGGGTTGCCGACCCCTGCACTAGAGCCACAGCCGCCTCACTGTGGCAAACGGGTCTTCCCAGTGGTTCTCCCACCAAAGAACTAACCAGGCCCAACCCTGCTTTCAGTTTCTGAGGTCTGACAAGATTGGGGAATTGACAAAGTGAAATGGCCAAATCCATGCTAAATACAATTCTGAATAAAGTAGTAAAGGATTGGGCAAAAGATTAGCAGGTATTTGTGTGGTGTGTGTGTGTGTGTGTGTGTGTGTGTGTGTGTGTGTGTGTGTATATATATATATATATATATATATGTATGTATATATATATATATATATATATATATATGCAAGTAAAAATATTATATATTCATATAATTTTAAATAAGAAATGCAGATATACAAGAGGTGAGATAAGGAACAATGATGCAGTGATAAAATAATGTTCCGAGTTATTGAACAGTTGTATGGAGCATAATTTTTGTAATTGTGTTGCAAATTATTTTTAAAGCAGTTGGGTTTCCTGGTTAAATAAAGGTCACAATTGCGTTTGAGACAATTAGCAGACAACTCTCTGACTGATAACAGTTGTGTATGCATCTTTAGCCCATATAAAGAACACAGACATATGCAACTAAAGCAACTTTATACATTTCAAAGTCGTTGCTAGCTTTGTTCTTGCTGTACACCTGCATTGGTAGATAAAGCTGCACTGCATGTCCTGTCATCAGTCAGTGTGCACCTGTTCACACACACAAACATTCAGGCTCGTGCACATAGCGTACGGTGGCAGCTCGACGACGTTCAGGCCGCGTGGGGTCAGTCATTAATAAAGAGCAGCAGATGGTTTGTCTGGAGCACAAGTGTGTTGAATAACCACAGGAGGGATGGATGGAGCAGGAAGCACAGACACACAGAGGAGGCCCAGGAAGACGATGTACACAAGGCACAAAGCTAAAGGGGAACAGAGATGGATGGAGAGACTGGAGTGAGATGTAAAGTAATGTACAGAGGCCAGGGGGGCGGCTTTGTGTTTGTGTTTCAAATTTATCAGCAGTAAACCTCTGTCTTATGGTCAATGCAATAAAGTTCAATGTTTAGTATGTGATTGATAGTCTTTCTATCTAGGAATATACTCAATAGTCAATACCAATTTCAAGTTCTGATAAAGCTCAAGATCATTCTAAAAAATTCTCACACGATTTTTTGTTTTTGTAGTATTGATACTCGCTCCAACGAGCATCTAGGTTCAATACCAGTTTTAGCATTGAATTGTATCTGATTTTCAATACTTTTTCTTAGTGTGCATAGAAAGAAATAGGGAAACATTTGCGCTTACAAAATTATTCACATAAACTTTTAGATAAGGGTTAGATATTTAACAATAATTGTTACTCTGTATGTATTTAGAACCTCAACAAACCTTTATTATTGCAGCATTTACAATGTATGTTTTTCTGTTGGAGTTATATCATCAAACAACATTTGTTTGTATCTAGGATGTGCACAAAAACTGCCTCAAAAGTAAACATGAATATATCTTTAGCTGGTGCCTCGGGGAGAACACAGGTGTATGATAATATGCACAGGGCTCACCTTTAGTAATAGGTGAACAGGGAGGATGGATGGGCGAGAGCCGTGAGGAGGTGGAAAAGTAGACCACAGGGGTGCAGGGACGAGGACAGAGGGGTGCACGGAGAGAATAAAAGGATGTGAGTGCTATTAGCTCGGATCTCCATAATCATCCCCTGGTGACTAGAACTTAGCCTTGATAAATGGAGGAGCTGAGCAGAGGCTGTGGACAGGGTTTGGCCGTGTGTGTGTGTGTGTGTGTGTGTGTGTGTGTGTGTGACCGCCTGTCTGTTAACATGTAGGAAGGAGTTAAAAGTGAGCAGATGTAAGAGACTGAACCACAGAAAAAGTGATCGAAAAAGAGAATGGCCGTCCAGTGGGAGAGCGTTTTTAATTTCCCCAGGTTGTAATTGGTTAAGAACTCCATTACCCAGGAATTGGTTAAGAACTCCATTACAGGAGGCATCAGTACAGCAGCTGTCAGTGCAAAACAGCTGGCCAGCCACTAGTAGCTTTATCTCATAGCTTCACTATCATTTATCTACGCCTGGACACACACTCGCACACATACCTTTTCCCATTTCCCGTTCCCCATGCCAAGGCCCTTTCTCTCTCACATATCATTGGACATAATAACACTTGACTAAACGCAGTCTAACAGGTATTAAGGTTGAGTTAATGGTTAAATTTCTGTCTCGAGCCAGCTTGATTAATGAGGTCCTGGTCCGCTAATAATCCGCTAACGCACCTGCGTAGGTTATCAGGCGGCTGTTCTTTGTACTGCTGTTAACCAGCAGCTCAGGCAAACACTAATGGTCTTCAGCAGGATGTGAAAAATAAATATTACTAGAAATATCAGGTAAAGGTCTATTCACACGTTTTAATATGACACAATAATGCATTTGTGCAAATGTTAATGGCTAACGCACATTTCTTTCGCATACGGCTATTTTTGTTTTTGATACGATCATTTTAAATGTTGATACTGGCTGCACCCTGCTTTATAACCTTAATTTATACATATAAAACATAAAAAATGCTTTACCATGTGAAGAAGTCAAAACTCATCTTCATCACCCTCACAAACTTACGGCTGCCTGTGCTTTAGGGGATATGTAAATCTAGCCTATATAACATACCGCACACACACAGATAGCCCAGGGTGTAAGCTCTGTTGCACAGACATCTGTCTGTCATTATCAAAAGACCGACATGTGCACGGAGCCAGAGGCGAAGGCACCATCACTGTTACCTTGCCCCACAACACACGTCTCGTCCCATAGGCCTGTTCTGACACATACTGTTATTAAGACTCTTGCACACACATCTTTGCCTTTGCATTACCCCTGAATGTGAAATAAACATACCCCTTTAATCCGCACAGCGGCCCTTACGCAGCTTGGGGTAAAAATTTACACATTCTTCTTTGCGAAAACAAATATTTGTATGTAAAGCAGACATGGACGAATGGCCATTATAGTTTCATGATTCAGTACTGTATGTTTGTGAGCAAGCCCATATTTACAGTTTTAGAGTCAGTATGACACAAGTGTATACAACCATGTAATGTCACTTCCCGTTACATGCAGCATCCGTCTCTAGCGGCAACAACAGATGGACGTCATGGTAACAACCATCGTTCATCATCACCTCAGTGACAGGTCCACAGACACTCGCACACAATGGCTTTGCATTGCTGGGTTGTCACCAGCACAACCTCGACAGTATGCTAGATTAACTTCTCAGGTTGATGGACCATGTTCACACACATGGTCATTGTCCTAGTGTAAACTTTAGATCCACAGAAGCCGTGCTTTCGCTCAGGGAGCGAGCAATAATGCTTTCTAATTGCTACCAACAGCAACTTGAAGCATATCATTCTCTCAATTCTTGTATTTTTTATTAATCCTTTAATTCTATTATTGCTTGTTTTTATGGTATTAAGACACTGCAAATACATATAGAGTTTTGTGTTTCTTTATAGTTACTTTGCGCACCGTATAGTTGCTGGTAAATTAATTCAGCTGTAGAACATGTGGGAGAGAGAGCATGTGCTGCTCTGAGTCTGAGCCTGTGGTGTTTAGCTAGACTATGCGAGCTGATGGACTGAGTAAATTCAACAGGGAGCACCCAGGGTTTGAAAAATCCTTACCTGCAGTTACATCTGTCTTAGTCTTCCCCATGCACACACTTGAGTGAATACCGAGCGATGGGGTGAATGATGAAAAGTTGGCGAGGGGAGAAGGGACGGTGCTGAGGAGCATGATGAGAGCTCAGTCGAGGTTGCTCTAGGCAGAGTGAGCGCGAGAGAGGAGGAGCTGGAGGTACAGCCTAAAAGGGAAGGGTGGGAGACACAATGATTGGTATGAGTTTTCCCCCTGAAAGAAGAAAACACAGTGATCCAGGAAGAAGGTGCAACACTCAGGGATATGTGCAAAGGCAAAGAAAAAAGAGAGAAGAGGATTTAGAGATTGTGAAGAGCCCTTTGAGAGTCAGTTAAAAACAAGGATTGAGGTATTGTGGAGGAACAAGGCCAGTGATTATGAGGGTGAATAAAAAGGACTGCCATGAATCAGACATTAACAGTAGAAGATAATGCAAACGTGAAATAGGGGTGGACTGAATAAAGACTATGGTAGGAATCATTTTTGAGAGTGCTTTTAGTGAATAGTCATTTTTAGAAGTAGTACAAGTCAAGGTGGCACTAAACTAAATGAAGGTCTGTGCTTCATTCACAGAACACAATAAGGTTATGTTAATTCTTTGTCTGTCCACGTTTTAGTGGTTTATTTAGCATTTCGCCATACTTACCTTGTTCCTTCTCATTCCATACTCCAGGGATTCTAAAATTATATTACTGAAGCCTTGTTGTAGTTGAATTGAAACTTCACTGAAAGCCCAAGTTCTGCGCGCGTCCATTCATGCTCACCCTTAAGCTCTTCCTGTGTGTCTTCAGGCTGCATTCATACACCATTGTTTATTCTATAATGATGTCTATATAAGATAGCGGCGAGCCGAACAACTTGTAAGTTGTTTTTGCATGTAGGAATGTAGCCTTAGGACAGATTATTACTGTATGAAATCCAAAGTCCCTTCAGCAACAGAAGCACTTCTCCTTCCCTTTAGCCGGCTGTGGCCTAATCAGTGTGCTAATTAGCGCTTTTTGTAACTGCTTCGGCCTCGTGTAACTGATTGCATTAACAAGTGGCACATATCAAACAGTCATGTCTCCCGCTTGTGCATCTCATTACACATTAAGGGCATTGACGGTTAGGACCAGACAAATGGTAAAATAATCCCTATTTTCCTATTAATAATACAAAACATATATTTTCTTCTATTTCTCCATTTAATACATACATAATTTCTGAAACATTGCATTTTTTTTGCAGAAAAAACAGCGGACGAAAGAGCTATCACAACTGTTCCACTCATACAACCCTTATGACCACAAGGTAAGTGCGATTCCTCTGTCTTGGCTCTTTTATACAGTATGTGCACTCATTCACTGTCTCTTTCTTAATGGTTGAAACTCAGAGCCTCGTTCACCTTTAGTCTACAAGTCTTCCATTGACACACAAGCACTTGTAGGTCACCCTCACTATATTGTCTTAAAGGCTGAGTGATGAGTTAGTCATCTCTTCAAGATGGACGCCTCTTGTCAGCAATCTAGTGGATGAGGACGGCTCAAGTGTTGCTTCCTGATTACATTTTGTGTGTGCGCGAGTAAGTGTGGCCAAGATTGAAAGTCACAGATAAATCTTCTGAGTCGCGTTTGTGTGCGTGTACGCTGGCATTTGTGTGCCTGGCTCATCCATTATGAGGTTAACATCTGACAGCAGATTGAACATGGCGCTCTTCAGGCATGCTTATGATGATGAGACCCTTGTGACAACACTGGGTGGCTGTGTGTGACTTCTTCTATAAAGATGTCCTTCTGAGACTGCCAAATCTTTGACAACATCTGTCACAGCATTTTACAGCTGTAATAGCTTGCCCAGTGGAATATGGTTTTAGTTTCTTGACATTGCTCTTTGATAGTCAAACAGTGAGCAGAAACCATAATGTGATGTGTTTGATGTTCTCAGTGATTAATAATAATTGATCAAAGTTTTAGACTTACACAAGTACAAAATACCAAATAACCCTAACCCTACAATACCTGGTCTGATTTTTAGCGTTGATTAGAAGGCTGTTCAGGCATTTTTAATAATTCAATAAATGTCCATGTTACACAATTTTATCTAATGTTTTATTCTTTAAAAAAAAAAAACGCACACACATTGGTAATATTGATTTTGAGACATTTTTTTCTTTTTCTTTTAAAGCTTAATGCATTTGCACTTGACACAATCAGATGTGTGACCAATGTACACAGTCAGTGGTTTGAGCAGTTGTTATTTCATGCCAGCAGATGTGACATACAAGACCATCAAATACATTCATGTATGTCGTGCCTGCCACGACACTGCACATTTTAAGTGCTGATGATTGGAGTGTTCATCACATATGTCACACAGCATAATTCAGCAAAGCTTTAGCTCATCTTTGTTGAGTTTATACGGTAAGTGGAGTTTGTGCCTTTTGTAAAATTGATGTATGTTACGCACTAATTAAAAGGATATCAGAGAGATCACGTTTTCTGTGAGGCAGCCACAGATCTCTGCCTCCCACACACGACAACACATTCATCCTGGCTCTAATAATTATTTAGCGCACAACAGGCACATGAGTTTTGAATTAGTCAAAGTTTTTTGCACAATGACTTATTAACATAATTCATCCTCATTTATGCAACTTAAGTAACCCTGTAACCTTTAATGGAGCTTCAACTTTGATCACAACCGAATTTATGTACTAGACTGCCATAGTACCAGACATCAGACAAATGCAAAAAATGACGTTCAGACTTAATTTGAAAATTGACATATTTGATAGACTTTGGACTAAATGGGACTTGCACGTAGGACTTTTGTCATACTGTGCCATTATTATTATTATCTATGATTATTTTTATTTTATTTTTTTGGTCTTGATCTCTGGTCATGTTCCCCGTTTTGTGTTTCATATTTACAAAAAACATTTTTTTTAATTGAATTGGAAATTAAGTTGTTAAGACTCTTGTACTTTATCAATGATGCTGAAATGTCAACATAATTTAAAATATTGCATTTAGACTTTTTCTATTAAAGGTGAACAATGTAGCTTTTTGATGGGCGGGTCCGCCCTCTGCTTGTCTCCATAGAGATGTTCCGTTGGTTCCATAGTATTAAACACACCAATTTCTGATCTTGGAATATTTTTGAGCAATAAAAACTTATCTTGAATATGGAGTATGCAAATGAGTCATTAACTGGTGGAGACACTAGATACGATTGTTCTAGATCTATCTAGTTGTATGTTATAGCCTGTTAGCCAAACTGACATTTTTGCGAGCTACAGCCAACGTAGGGGGCTCAGTCGTGGGCTCCCGGGTATCCAGCATAACTGCAGAAGGTCGTCTCTGGAGAAGTTGGGCTGCTCAGCAACGGATGAGGGCTGCTTGATCTTGAATTTTCCTGGGCTCTGAGACTTTCCGCCAATGACAAACACTATGTACAGTAAATTGTGAACAAAGTCTTCAATCAAATTATTGTTTAATAAAACAGCATAATCTTTTAGCTGAGTTTTAGCTTTCATCTTGGGAGTGAAAAAGTGCTCTTGAGAGCATTTTCTTCATTTTTCTCCAGTTTCAAATTGAAAGCAGTAATTTTTGGAGATGTTTATTCCAACGTTCGCAGGCATGAAGCCTCTGCTTGTGGCAAAGACATCATAAAACCCCCATAGGTATGAGGGGGAAAAAAAGATGGTGAGCTATTTAGCAACAAAAAGCCTAATGTCTGGCCTTCCTGTCACCATGGCAAAGCTCATTCAGTCATCTGTAGGTCTCTTACTCAATATCGTGTGACATCCAAACAAAGCAAGAACATATCCATGGAGACTAGCAGAAAACATTTTTGCTGGATCAGGTATTGGTTCAGTCAATTATAGATATGTTAGTTAACACATTTGAACCAGTTTAATTATATGTTCTCATGTTTTAAGAGAAGAAATGCTATTGTCAATTTCTGCTTTGGTATGGGCTGATATCGGGTATATCGTCTTAAAGCCAAAGCATTGTTATCGGTATCGAAACTTAAAAAAAGAAGAATTGGTGCATCCCTAACCATAGCTAAAGGATATGATTTCACAAAGCGATGTCTCGGCTGATCTGTTTAAACATTGCTCCAGAAATCTCTCATCCATCTGCTGTGGAGCTCAGACTGCACGCTGTTCTCCTGTAGGTCTCATTCTCTTTCCATAGATTGTGTAGATGTGAAAATAAATCCTTTTGCATTACCAACCCAGATAGCCGTGAGATATGATTTAATGATAATAAGTCTAATGTCAAGCATGCTTCCTCCCTGATCAACCACTGTTCCGCCTACCCTTGCCCATGTCCACACTCAGCGAGTCGACGCCAAGGCAAATCAGCTGGATTAAGCTCCCACATAGCCGGTAGATAGAAATAAATGAAGTCAGATAATGCCCCTCATTTTACATTAACTTGCTTAAGGTGCCTGCCCTTTGGCTGGGTTTATGTAAGGACATTATGTGTTTACCATTGTGTATGTGTGTTCTTGTGTGTGTTTGAGAGAGGGAGAGAGCGCCAAGATTCAAAGAGGAGGGGAAATTGGCGATTCACACCCATTATTGCTAATATGCATCCTCCTATACGTACAGAAAGGTCATTAATAAAGACTGCGAGGGGTGGGGGTTGTGAGTGGAGAGTGCTTCATTGTCCCCTTGCCGCGGGCCAGGCAATATTCTAAACAATGTTTTACGAGGACTAATTGCTTTACCTCTTTATTCCTCTCTTCACTTAATTTCTTCTTAACATCTATCTTTTTCTTTCAGTGTATTTAACAGTGTTCTACCTATCGGGTTGTTTGTGTGTGTAGGAGTGTGTGTTTGTGATGATTAATGTGAAGTATCCTATAGCCAGATGGTGCAGAACAAGGCCCATCCATCAACAATGAAAAGACCAGTGGGCAGAAAGCTGGCAGAGCACTTTGTCTGAGGCCAGTGCCCCACACGGACGTACACACCCAGAAACTCACTCAGTTCTGATCTAGACTCCAGTTTTGTTTTCCAATTGTTCTTTCAAATGTTTCCCTGCTCATGGATTGCTTTCTTTCACAGTCCGATTTGCTCATTCTGAAGGGGGCTCGGTGAAACTATATATATATATATACACACACACACACACACACACACACACACACACACACACACACACACACACACACACACACACACACACACAATCACACACACACTGACTAGAAGAAATACTTTTCCAGCACAGCACATTTAGTGTTGCGATTAAAAAATATATAATTTTACTCTCAGAAAAGAACTGTTTACACAGGTTTAGTTGTGATTGTTGTATCTTTTTTAAACCAGTATGAGTGCAGGTTACATATGGTTCTTTTAAACCAGACTCTGATATCACTTGTGTACTGTTGCTGAGAGGTTTTCATTTTACAAAACCTGAATCTAATCTCAATTCCCCCATTCAAATCACATTATGTTCCACTTCACTTTTGCTTCCAGTTGCCCCCATTCCAGAATTTACAGCATATTTATTTACATTTTATAAATTGTTTATTATGTTTAGCTTCATACCCTAAAGTGAATTACTTCACTTTTCAATACTCCTAGAAGATCTTCAGTCTTATTGTCTATTGTAGTTTTTTTAATGGGCTAATTTCATGCCAACTAAGGCTTTGAGGTATTTCCTCCCAATAATGCAATAGGGCCTTTAAGCCACATCGAGTGTGTGTGAGTCTTCGTGCGTTCAGCTGTTTCTGGAAGAGCTAACAAAGCCCTGCTGCCCCTCTCTGCCACAGTCTCCCAGGAACACTCGCACACATAGATTCTCCATGCTGTGTTCACGGGCCTGAATGACAAGGGTGACAGTTTTCCCCTGCGGCAAGAAAGAGGGGACAAGCTGTCAACATGGCCCATTGCACCTGCCCAGACACCACCACCACTAAGAAGGGAGACAGAGGGTGCTAGAGGTGGCCCTAACTAGCTCGCACTAACTACCAAGTGTGCAGGAAAAGGGAATAAAACACTCCTTTCCTTCGGGGATTCGACTTTGCCTCATTGAAGTTCACGTAATTATTTATATTATGAGAGAAAATAAAAGGTTAATTAGTAAACCAAATTCTCTCACTCCCCAGCAGATGATATTTTCATATTTTGTGCACGTCTCTAAACTGAGTAATTAGTATTCTACCCACCCTCCACCCCCTGGCCATGTTAATTACTTTTATTTTGTAGAATGAGTTTTTAGGCTGCTGTTGTTTTGCATTAGTGTAAAAAGCTAACCTTCGTCTTTGTCAAGCTTGACATTTGCCTGGCACACAGTTCCCTCTCTTTTCTTGTTAATTAACTGACTATTCAGAGCAAGAGACTGAGGCTGAGGGAAGAATGGAAAGTGTATTTGTTGTTTGACTGCTCTTGCAGTTGTTTGCCTACCTAGCTCTTTTAAGGTTCAATACTAAATGTCTAGGATTGCACTTGCGCTTTCCTTTGAAGACAATACTTTAATTCCTGAAAGAAAACTCCTCCTGCTATACACTGGGCTTTGCAAAGGCAACAATCTCAAACACTGCAGGCTAGAGTTACACCTCCTGCCTACAGAGAGAAAGCAATGATATGGACCTTCTGCGAATGCACTGACACCGATATTCCACCCACAACTTAGACCAAGACTTCCATTCTCCTTGACTTTTGTGCGGTATAGAATAGTTTAGAGCATGTACGCTTGCTCTCAATCTGTCAGGATTTTGTAACAAGGGTTTAACACATTTGCAAGTTACTAACATTTGACTTCGTAGTAAGTCCAAGTTCTTATTAGCATCCCCCATGCACGTACAAGTCTCATTATATACATGGTTTGTGAAATAGTAACAATAGTAACAATTCTGGCACACAGGCTCCATCGAAATATTATATTTTTGAGTGTAACATTTAGGGCTGTAGTCGACTAAAGACATTCTTGGTTGATTTGTTTTCTAAAGGGGGCAATGTGTTCTGCCTAAATGATCTTAAAGCTTTCAAGTATCTCAATGACCGGCTTGCGTATCTGATAGAATGCACTGACAATACCACAAGATCACTGGAAATCACATAATTAAAAAAAAAAATTCTCAGAGAGCTTCTAGTCCAGTGTATTTATCTGTACAAAGGCAAGGCTCACAATTCACTTCAAAATCTCAAACCAACTCACTCCAAGGCGCCTTCTTGTTTCTCTGGTCCATATAATTTTTGGAATCCAAATAAAATAATTAGTCAACGAATACAAATGTTTGGTCAACTAAGACTTCACCGACCGATTAATCGACTAAATGACTACAAGATGGCCTGAAAACAGAAAGAGACAGAAAAGACATTGCATACATTGAACTATGTATCAGAATCAGAAAAGGTTTATTGCCATTGTCAATTAACAGAATTCACAAACATAGGAACTTTGTTTTGGCGTTAAGTTGCAACATAAAACACTGATCAGTAATAAAAACAACATATATGAAATCAAAAGGGCATAAAATAAAAATAGGCTTACTATGTACACAAGATTTTACAGTTGTCAGTGCAGTGAGAATTGTAGTTAAAGTGGCAGGTGTTTTAAGAAGTATTCATGAGTCCGACGGCAGAGGATGTGAGGATGGACACAATGATGGCCGTGTAATACTGAACCATCATCTGCGCTGGCAACTTGGCTTTCCTCAGCTGCCACAGGAAGTACATCCTCTGCTGGGCCTTCTTGATGAGGGAGCTGACGGAGGGCTCCCACTTGAGGTCCTGGGTGATGGTGGTGCCGAGGAAGCGGAAGGAGTCCATGGTGGTGATGGGGGAGTCTGTCATGATGAGAGTGGGCTGGGGGGCTGTGACTTTCCTGAAGTCAACGATCATCTCCACTGTCTTCTGGGCATTGAACACCAGGTTGTTACCGCTGCACCATGACACCAGCTGGTCCACCTCCCTCCTGTAGACAGACTCATCCCCGTGATGAGCCCGATGAGGGTGGTGTCGTCCGCAAACTTGATCAGTTTTACGGAGTCGTGGCTGGAGGTGCAGCAGTTTGTGTACAGGGAGAAGAGCAGAGGAGAAAGAGTAGAAAATAGCCCTGTGGAGTTCCTGTGCTGATAGTCCGAGTGTCTGAGACATTCTTCCCCAGCCTCACGCACCGCCTCCGATCTGTCAGGAAGTCAGTGATCCACCTGCAGGTGGAGTCCGGCATGTTGATCTGAGATAGCTTGTCCTGGAGCAGAGCAGGGAGGATGGTGTTGAATGCAGAGCTGAAGTCCACAAGCAGTATCCTGGTATAGGTTACCGGGGAGTGCAGATGCTGCAGGATGAAGTGGAGTGCCAGGTTGATGGCGTCGTCTACAGACCTGTTCGCTCTGTAGGCGAACCAGGGTTTGGTTGGCAGTGGTGGCCACCATGGGGGAGGGGGAGGTCATATCAAACCTGGAGTAGAAGGCGTTAAGTTGCTCAGCCAGTTTTCGATTGTCTGCAGCAGGGGGGGCTCGGGGCTTATGTTTGGTGAGAAACTGCTGCTTCAGACGCGTATTGTACTGTGATCTAGCTCTCGATACCGCTTGGCTAAATCCATACTTCGCATCTTTGTAGCGCAATCTGTCACCAGCCCTGTGCGCTGCCTCCTTCTGCTGTCTTAACTGCCTCCGTTTTGGAGTGAACCAGGGTTTGTCATTATTGAAAGTGACTTTGGTGTGTGTTGGTATGATGCTGTCACATTGTCCGTGTACTTATCCAAGCTGTGGCAGCTCTGAAAACCTCCCAGTCTGTGATATCCAAACACGCGTGTAGCTCCCCCGCTGCCTCATTTGTCCACTTTTTAGATTTCCTCACTGCAGGTTTGGAGCACTTCAGCCTCATCAGGTGGACCATGGCTTGATCTGAAAAGCCGAGAGCAGCGCGAGCCACGGCGCGGAAGGCGTACTGTTGTGTAACAATGATCCAACGTTCTCTGCTCTCTAGTCGGAACTTTAATAAACTGTCTGTATTTTGGTAGTTCGTGGCTAAGCTTCCCCAATCACAAATTCCCCTGGTGATAATACACAAAGAGTCCAGGAAGGGCCGCTCTACACTCAGAATCTGGTCTGCGAGCGCGCGTTGTGCCTCCTGCACATGTGCGCTCGGTGGTATGTAAACAACAGCCAGAATGAATGAAGCAAACTCAGTAGAATGGTTTGCAGTTAATGAAAATATATTCCAGATCAGTAGAGCAGTGCTTGGAGATCGCAGTCACATCCGATGACCAGGCGTTGTTGATGTAAAAACAGACTCCTCCGCCACATGTTTTTCACCCGGAGAGATCCCTTTGTCTGTCCGCACAAAGATGCTCGCAGCTCTCCAGCTGCAGGGCGCAGTCCGGGACCAACTCGCTGAGCCACGTCTCCGTGAAGCACAAGACAGGAGATGAAGAAAAGTCTCTTTCGTCTCCTCAGCAGCGCCAGGTCATCCATTTTGTTGGAGAGTGAGCGAACGTTGGAAAAATCCCCGGCAAGGGGGTCAGCGCACCGCGTCTACGGACGCACGAGGACCCCCGCAAGTTTTCCTCGTCTGCGGATTCTCATTCTTCTAGCCAAAAGAAGGGCTTATTCTTCAGCAGAAGCTAAAAAAAACTGGAACTAGGTCCATAGGAGTTGTGGTTCGGATGGACCAGAGCTCTTCACGGGTGTAAGAGCACGCTGACACACATGTAGTTGGCAGCCAACTGAAAAGGTACATTTACCGCCATCTACTGTAGTTGTACGTCTTCAAAGTATGTGTTTTACGCTATACCGTAAATATAAAATTATTTATTTATTTATTTATTTTAAAAAGGGGAGAGAGAAAAGCAGTGTTTTCTAATGTTACTCAAAACTTTATAAGGGGTTTTAACCATGCATATGTCACCTTTTTTAAATACCAGATGCCCTAGCCTGCATTGGGATTGATAGATTTTATGGTTTGAGTTCTTCTTATTCAAGCCATGAACTGCAAGCTAGAAAAAAAAAAAAAGAAATAATAATTCACAGGCCTCATTTTTTTTTTTTTTTGGTAACGTTTCACGGTTGTTGGGCCCGAGTCCAAGGTTGACATGCCGAAAAGCCAAAAAAGTCATATTTGTTGTTTACTCGGCTCTATTCTTCTACTGACACAGAACGGAACTGGGAAATAGAGGTGGGCATAACTTTACTTCCAAGCAATCAAATGGCTCAGTTTGCCTGCTTTGTTAAACCATTTTTCCTGCTTTTTAAAAGGAACTAGTCCAGAATACATGCTTTCTCCCTCACCTCTCGCTTCTCCCTTCTGTCTCCCTCAGCACAGGGGCTGCCTCGGAGCCACACAGTGCGTGCCGTAATAGCTTGTTGATTGCTTCCATTTGTTGGGTCAAAGGCATCAGGCCCATGTGCTATTCACTCACATGACCAGAGACAGGTAGACACCCACACACACTTTCCTCTCTCTCCTCAGCAGCCTCAAAAACCGCTCCGTCTCCTTTTAGCCACGTGCTGCGTGAGTGGCACCTGAATGGCTCTGTGGTGGGAGAGGAGAAAGACAGAAAAAAGCATGGAGGAGAAATGAATCATGGAGCCCATGTTGCTAAATGGTTTCCTGGATAGAAGTGTGAAGGTTTTTTAGTTCATTCAAAAGGCCCTATTCACAGAGTCTCATTTGGAAAGCTATGAGTGTTTTGTATTTGTATGTATGCCATCGCTTCTACCATAGTCCTTGCTATGATTGGGTTGAAGTGAGAAGGCGACGCGCATACACCTTTATATTACTGTAATATGCATTCTATTATATGGTCTTTATCGCTTGCAGCTCTTTTAATAATGTAAGAAAATATCATGCTAAACAAATGTCAACAAATCTCAATGACAACTTATCATGTGGGGCCATACCTTGATATAAAACTAGAGCCAGATTTCTAATACATGTATCTAGACTTCTCAGCCCCAGTAATTGTTTGTCTGTGGCTGATTGCAATAACATAGCCCTGTCATTAGGCATATTAGCAGTCTAAATCAACAAAACCCACTGCAATCTATATGGTAATTCTGGTGCATGGTTGCAGGCTACTGATTCATAGCACAGACTTTTTCTGCCATTTTTGGTGAAATAAACTTTCAAATCCTTGATAAATGTAACTGTAAACTTGAGTTCAAATGTACTTTTTAAATGTAAAACTAATCTTATTTGACACTTTTCCAATAAACTAAGCCTAAGATTAATTGAATTTGTCTTGATAGAAGCAAGCAACACCATCTCCTTTGTAAGCTACTTTAAGTTCTAATTTAACAAGGTGTGAGTCTTATCTATAGTAGTAAATTACATGCTAACACCAGTTTAAATCTTGGTTTTAATTATTGGTGGCTGCACACATGTTATCTCTGTGAATGTGTTTTCAGATTTTGGACCAATCTGAACAGATAGATAATTGTCAGCAGTTTGTAGCAGGTTCTAGAAATCGCTTTCTTACATTATTAATAAGTTCTTGTGAACCTTGAATTAAGAAGAGAGATCGTACATTTGTGGCACTTGTTGGAAGTTTAATTTGTGTTGAATTCACTTTTGTTATAGCAGTAGTCTGTGTCCTTGTAAACAGCACATCAAGGAGAGTGTAGTCAGTCAATTTGAGCTATGCGTCTTTGTCCAAATCACTGTCGTAGAGACTTTTTTTTTCTCTCATTATTAGTGAGTTTTGAGAAACTGGGGCACAGCAGGGGAGCAAAATGATACATTTACTGTGACTGCAGGCACTCTGTGTGTTTGTGTGGAAATTAGACTTAATGGGAAGAGTATAAAAATAGTGACATCACTGCTGTGGTTTATGTGCCTTTCATGTTCTTCCTTTTGAGATAAATTGACAAGTCTTATTCCCAGGATGTCTCCGTTTGACATGTTTGAGACACTTTTGAGTATTAGCTACAAATATTGTGGAGGAAAAACTCCAAATTGGAGTCTGTATGGTAAAGCTGCATAGGTGTTCTTAAGAGTGGTAGAGTCACTAAAACAGAACAATTGTTTTTCGTTTACTTGTGTACGTACATGGATTCAACCGCCATCTTTTTTTGTTTTGTTATGATAATCAACGTGTCTGTGTAATCCCTCATTCGTCCAGGAGTGTTCCATTGTAGGAAAAATTCAGTTGTCATTGTTTTTCTAAAACAGAGTCCGGATGACTATAACTGAATCTTTTTCTACTATTATAATCAACGTTTATAGTCAGAGTGGACCAGGGCATTTGGCCCAACAACCAGAGGCTCAACAGTTGGAACTTCACTTGAATTTCCCTCTTAAATATGACTAGTTTCATATGGCACAACTGAAATCCACTTTTTCACATTTATAGTAAAAAAACAAACAAACCCTGATTTAATAATAAAGTAATTTTTTAAGCTTTTAAATAAGGGTATAATGTGATATTTCTGCCCTTTTGTGTGGTTAATTTTACAGACATGTTCACATTTGTCTGATAGTTTAACCTCAACTAATATGTTTTAACCTCTGGATGACCTGCAGGCATCTGTAGCAGGCACACCTCCCCGTCCTTCCACAACATGAAAACGTTTATTTTGTGTGTATTTGTTTCATGTTTGTTTTTGTTGTTTTATGTTTAAAACATAAATAGTAAAAAAGAAATTGATTTTAACCTGCACGCTTTCTTTAAGGGTTGCACAAGGGTTAAAGATTACGTTTATGTTGGATTGACATTGTTGCTTGAATATTCTCAAGACGCACACAATAAAAGATAGATATAAATTTTGTATCAATATCGCCAACCCCAAAATAAAAGTGCAAGTAAGTATTTGATCCATTTTATTATAATTTCATTGATTCCTGCCTGTTCTTCATCTCTCAAAGTTTAATTTTAGTAGTGCCAAAAAAGTAATTCCTGTAAGAAGAGCACAAGCCAACATCATTATTCATTTCTTTATCTAAAAGTCCTTGTATGAATGATGAGAAGAAAAGACAAAATTGCTAAAGGGGCAAAAACAAGTGCAGCTCTCACATGGGGCAGGAGAGAAAATAAAACAAAAGAAGCACAAAGACACACCGCGGGACAAAAAGACTGAAGTGAATATTTATGGAATCAAGCAGGAGTAAATAACAAAGGACCTTTTGAGCAGCTCTGACACCTATTCACATTTCAGACCCTCGCTTTCATTTTTCTTCATAATCTTTGGTGCAGACATCCCTCAATGTGTTGTGTATAGATTAGTGTGTTTGCTTGTTGTGCTGAAGGCCTGTTAATTGGGTGTTTGGAGCTAATAAATAGCTGTAATTAACAGATGTCGTTAGGTGAGCCACAGATGGAAAAACCTATGTACAAGGAGATACAAAAGAGTGAAATAGTAAGGGCTCACCTGTAAAGTTTAAGATAAGATCACCTTTATTTGTCCCACAATGGGGAAATTCCATTGTTGCAACAAAGGGTACAGAAACAGATTATGCACAGTATAATAATAGAAACAGATAACATGGAAAAAGAAAACTCTTATAATCTTAATAATAATAACACTCTTATTTACAGCTGTCATATGGACAGAAAATATTGGACCAGGGATGATTGACATTTTGTCACAGTATTGCAGGAGTATAACAGTATTGCACATGGTTATGAAAGCTAAATGACACGTTCAGGACTAACAGTGTTTGTTGTAAAGTCTGACAGCAGCAGGAAGGAAAGACCTGCGAAACCTCTCCTTCACACAGCGAGGGTGGATCAGTCTGTCGTCACTGAAGCTGCTCTCCAGAGTGGACAGAGTATCCTGCAGAGAGGGTGAGACTCATGGTCCAGCGTGAGACGTGAGTGAGACGTGAGTTTAGCCAGGACCCTTCTGTCCCCCACCTCCTGCACCGAGTCAGAGCACAGCCCAGGACAGAGCTGGACTTCTTGATGACTTTGTCCAGCTTCTTTCTCTCCCTCTCTGTGATGCTGCTGCTCCAGCAGACCACATCGTACACTCTGGCTCTTCCTGTACAGTGCGATGTGTCCAGTCCAGTTTGTGGTGATGAACACCCAGGTACTTGTATGAGTCCACTCTCTCAATGTCCCTTCCCTGGATGTTCACTGGTGAGGGGGCAGCAGAGTGGCATCTGCGGAAGTCCACCACCATCTCCTTGGCCTTCCCCGCGTTGATGAGGAGGTGGTTCTGCTGATCCCAGTCCACAAAGTCCTGTGCGAGTCCTCTGTATTCTGCATCGTCATCGCCCGTGATGAGTCCGATGATGACAGAGTCATCAGAGAACTTCTGCAGGACACAGCTGTCTGTGTCGTGTCTGAGGTCTGCAGTGTAGAAGGTGGAGAGAAAGGGCGCGAGGACGGTGCCCTGGGTCGCCCCCACACTGCTGGTCCGAGTGTCAGACACACAGTCCCGGGCTCTCACAAACTGGAGTCGGTTTGTGAGGTAGTCCAGGATCCACTCTGCCAGGACGTAGTCCACACCAGCTGTCTCCAGCTTGTCCCTCAGGAGCAGCGGCTGGATGGTGTTGAAGGCGCTGGAGAGATAAAAAAATAGGATCCTCACAGCACTGTCAGGCTTATCTAGGTGAGAGAGAGAGCGGTGCAGCAGGGAGATGACGGCGTCCTCCACTCCGATTCCAGGCCGGTATGCAAACTGCAGCGGGTCCATGGCTGAGCTCACGATGGAGCAGAGGTGGTCCAGGACCAGCCATTCAAGTGTCTTCATCAGATGGGACGTGAGAGCCACTGGCCCGAAGCTGTTGAGGACTTTGGCGCGCGGTGTCTTGGGCACTGGTACCACACAGGAGGCCTTCTAGACCTGTGGTACCACCCTCAGCTTCAGGCTCATGTTGAAGATATGCACCATAACTCCACACAGTTCATCTGCGCAGGATTTACGGAGCCTGGAGCTGATGCCGTCTGGTCCTGTTGCCTTCCTTGTTTTAATCCTCTTCATCTCTCTTCTCACCTGTGCTGCCGTGACAGCAAGTGGTTGGTGGTTGGTTAAAGGAGTTATATTGTACTTAGCAGACTTAATTTAGTTTTTAACCATGTTATAGTATTAGAGCATGTATACTGGTTTGAGTATTGATTTGATTTGCAGTTGGGGGTAGGTGATATTGACAAAAATGTGTATTTAAGAAATGTATCCCATTTATTATTATTATTATTATTTTTAGAAAAATATAAAATGTCTGTAAAATTATTTAAAAAAAACTAAAATCACAACAGCAGTTGCCTTGAAGGGCGACAGTGAAAAACGCATTAAACAATGTTTATAGAAAATGAGCAAATGTCCCAGCATCCCCTGTCCTTAAACAAATATTCCAACCCTGTCATTAGACCCTCCTTCTCTGCAAGGAAAAATTAGAAACCTCGAGGAGTTCCACAATGAATAAGAGATCCGACTCCCACGGACGTGCTTCAATTTGCAGATAGACAGTGGAGCCGGAACCATTAAAGAGAAGAAACAGTTCTTTGAGTCAGATGAAGATCTGTTCTGCAGATGAAGAGCCATTCATCTGGAGTAGATACCATTTCTCCCGGCAGTTGAGAAGCACTTGGATCTACGGGTCATCATGAGCCTGAAACAGAACCACTCCCCAGGGGATATGGAAGGAGAAAAAATATCTGAACAGTAGTAAACAGACAGGTGAAATAAAATATTAAATATTGTTGATAAGAAAAGTAGTCAGAAGCAGAGCATAGTGCTCCAGCTGCCCTACTTCCCCCTGCGTAGTTGCTCCTAGGGCAGCATAGCTGGGAAACTAGTTTTTTTTTTTTCTGTTCCTTACTAGTCTGACCCAAAGCTATTTCAAAGAAGAATGTTTTAAGCCTAGTCTGAAAAGAGACTGTAGGCCTGTTTCACATGGACAAGGAACTGATTCCATATCACAGGAGCTTGTTAGCTAAACACTCTAACTCCTACTGTGCTTTTAGAGACTCCTGGAACCGCCAGAATTCTAGCTTTTTGAGAGAGAAGTAGTTGGTAAAGTACTATAGCATCTTCGAAGTAGATGTAATTTATGGCTTTGTAAATCAGGAGGAGAATTTTTTATTTTATTCTAAACTCAACAGGAGCCAGTGAAGAGACTCAAGAACTGGTGTAATGTGCTCTCTTCTTTTAGTTCCTGTTAGAAATCTTGCTGCGTTTTGACCCAGTTGAATGTTTTAATGGAGCTTTTAGGACACACAGGGAGTTACATTAGTCTAATCTAGATGTAACAAATGCATGGATACAATTTTCAGCATCACTTTTTCTCTGGTTTTAGGTATATTACTTAGCTGGAAATAGTCTGTTTAACAGGCTTGATTTATATGTGCTTTGAACGAAAGTTCTTGGTGAAATAAGACCAAGGTTTCTTACAGTAGAACTGGAGGCTACACTGGCATTGTCCAGTCTGACTATCTGCTCCGATAAAGAGGCTTTCAGATGTTTAGGGCCCAGTACAATGACCTCTGTTTTTTTCAGTTAAGAAGCAGATAAGTGTCATCCAGGTTTTTATATCCCTCACACAAGCGCTAAATCTGTCTGCTTGATCGGTCTGATCGGGTTTCATTGATGAATACAGCTGTGTGTAACCCACGTCATAATATTGCTCGGATAGCATAAAATGATAAATTCCTATTTTTGTCGCATGTAACATCCGGTCACGTGGTTTACGTATACGGCACATTACGTGCGCACTGCGTCACTCTAGCCAATCATGCTCTTGCCACGGCTGATATAAACTTCCGGTGCGTCTCTCTATTCAGAGCGTGGGGAGAGAGGCCACAGGACAGCTGCACAGAAGTCTTGTTACCAACCGCCGCTGACGCTGGGTAGCGCGCAGAATATAAAGTGGAATTTGGCCTGGTGTGCCTAGTTGGTACAGAGGGAATACCCGATGGCGAGCTAAGAACCAGCCTGGAACCGGAACCTGAATACTGAACAATCTTCAACCTTAGCCCCTACCAGACCACAGGAGACTGAGTGCAGCCAAGTCCACTCCCACACAAAACTTGTACCATCAAACGTACAACTCTCAAACTGGTTAAAGCTTTTTCGGACATTACATAAACTTTCAGCTGATTCTTAAGGACACTTCATAAACACTCATTGAGCGCATTTGCACTGGACTATTTATTTTCTATCTATTTGAAACTTGTTGAACCATTTGTGATTTCACAGATTGTAAGCACTTCGGTATATGAAACAAAATATCTGCAGATTGTAAATATTGTTTTTTTTTTGTTGTTTGTCAAAATCACTGTAAATATATGGTAAAGCCACAGAACCAAAGCCACCTGTATTCTGTGTATTATTATTTACTTACACGCACCTCCGAGTGTCCACCTAAATCTTCTGATCTGGCCCAGTGTCCAATTTCTAAATCTTTTCTCTACTGGCATACTGACACATATGCTACATGTGTCATCTGCTTAGCAGTGGAATTTAATAATCATAATGTTACCTCACGGCAGCATCTAAAGAGTGAACAGAGTTGGACTGAGAACTGAACCCTGTGGCACACCGTAGGTTACTTTAGAACAAGGTGAGGAGCTCTGGTTTACATTAACACACTGGTACCTATCCGATAGATAGGATTTAAACCAGCTGAGGGCTGTCCCTCTGACACGTACATCACATTCTAAGCTCTGCAGTAGAGTGTTGTGGTCGATGGTGTCAGTAGCTAATAACAAATCATTTGTGACTTTAACTAGGGCAGTTTCAGTGCTGTGGTGAGCTCTGAACCCTGACTGGAAAACTTCCAATAAATTATTGTCCTGTAGGTGGCGACAAAGCTGTTTGACTACAAATCTTTTAAGGATTTTTGGAGACAAAGGGTGTTTTGAAATAGGGCTATAGTTTACTGTGGTCAGATCAGGATCAACATTAGGCTTTATCAATAGTGGTTTAATGACTACAAATCAGCTCTTTTTGTGGCATTTACACAATATTCAAATTTTGCATCTCTTCAAAACGGGATTTACAATATTATATAACATTCGATATGTTGCCCACTCTATATGCGGTTTGATTTTGACCACCATAATGGTGTGTAAAATAACACCAAAACTGCTTATGCAACAATCTTTCTCTTGACCTGGATGTTTCACTCTTTGATTCTTTGTGTTTAAAAGTCCAAACATGTTGAAGTTTGTACTGGTGTTTGATGTGCTGCCAGTAAAATGCATTGTGAGCTCATTAAACAGGCTGAATAATAGAAGAGGGATTTCCTGACTCAGTGACTTTAATCTCGACATATACTCTATGCCTTAAAAGTCAAATGGCACAAGATCAATGCAGGGGAGGCATTTGTCTTTCTTTGTAGCTCTGTCTGACTCAGAGACACCTGTTTGCTCACCACAACGGATTGTATTCTATATATATTTCTGTGTATGTAGTATGTCAGCAACATGGACTGTAATTTAGATTTTACAATTTTGTTTAGAATAATTTAGAGCAATATTGTCTAAAGATTTGGATGTATTAGTATTATCTCTTTTTTTTAATCTGAGCTATAAATATATTTACTTGTAGTAATGGGCAATTTCTGCAGAGTTCAAAATGGTATACACATGATTTAAGAACTTCCCCATGCAAGTTTTATGAAGAATTTGCTTTGCCTTAAATGTACTGCTCACTTTCTCCTAAATTACCACATTGTACATTGTGTTACAGTTTTAAAATATCAGAGTTTATTTCAGTCAGTTCTCTCGCCCTCAGGGGGAGACTGTCTCACTCAGCAGCAGTATTATCAGAATCAGAATTTCAAAAAATAAACTTTAGTATTTTGGCCATAAGAATAAAATGGATAAAATGATAAAAGATCTGTTTTAAATCACCAACCCCCTCTGTATGCACAAACATGAACATTTAGGTACAGTTGTATAAAAAGATTCAGTTGTAGTCATCCGGACTCTGTTTTTAGAAAAAACTAAATGTTTCGACTCTCATCCAAGAGAGTGAGTGTGAAACAACTCCAGTTTATATCCTACTGTGTGAAAGCCCTGCCCATAGGGCGGGACCTCCTGATAATGGGCCATTGAACCTAACTGAGATGGGCCTATTGTACCCTGACTTTCGCTCCCTCCTTACTGAGTACCTGATTAGCATCAGAATGCCCCGGGCGTCTCCAGGGTTTCAGCAAACCATTATAAACAACGGGAAGGTTGAATCTTAAACATCCATTACGATTTAAGGAAGAATTTTTTTAACAAAGATTGCCTTAACTCTTTCAAACCATCTTTTCTCCCTGCTCAGAATCTCCACCTCACTGTCTTCAATGGAGTGGTTTGTGGCTTTGAGATGAAGATGTACGGTGCTCTGGGGTCCTGAACTCGCGTGTCATCTTTGCTGATAAAGCCTCTTGTGAAGTGGCTGTTTAGTCTCCCCTAATGTAACGCTTTTTACAACTTTCTTCACTGCATTGGATAGAATACACTACATTGTTCTGATTTTGTGTAGGCATCTTGTCCTTAGGGTGAACCACGTTTTGTCTTAACGTGTTGCCTGGGTTGAAATAAACAGGGACTTCGTGTTGTCTAAAAGTTCTTTGCAGTTTTTCTGACAGTCCCGAGACATAAGGGATAGAGACCCCCTTTCTTCTTGGTTCTGTTTCCCTTTTGTCCCTATTGTCCTGCATTTCAAGTGAAGAGAACCAAGTCCACAGGCTGAGAGAGCATTACGGACGTGTTTTTCCTCTTGCCCTCTGAGCTGGTGGGCACCTCTTGTGCTCTGTGTTGTAGTGTTCTGATCACTCCCAGCTTATGCTGTAGTGGGTGGTTAGAGCCAAAGAGCAGGTACTGATCAGTGTTGTGGGTTCCTATATATTTCTTATCTGGAGCTTCCCGTCTTCTCCTCTGATAGTGGAATAATCAAGAAAGGCAAGCGGTTCTCCTTAGCATCTTCTCTTGTAAACCTGATATGGGGGTCCACTGCATCGATGTGCTCTGAGAAGGCTTCCAGCTCTTGTTCTTAATTGTCACAAAGTGTCATCCACGTAATGGTACCAAAGACTTGGAGCAATGCCTGAAAAGGAGGTCAGTGCCTTCTTCTCAAAATGCTCCATGTACAAGTTGGCTACTATGGGAGAGACGGGCGAGCCCATGGACAAGCTGTGAATCTGTCTGTAAAAATGTCCCCGTAATTGAAAATAGTTGTGGTGTAGACCGATGTCTAGTAGTTTGGGTTGTGTTCAGGTGTTCAGGTGTCAGTTTGGTCCTTCCTGTAAGGTGGTGTTTCCTGCAGCCTCGTCTAACCGCTGTTACTGCCTCAGAAGTTGGATGTAGGTGAAAAGGAAAAACATCATATGACACCATCAGGTCATCTGGGTCCAATTGGAGATGTTTCACTTTCTCCACCAAAGTGTTCACATGATGTTCCGAGTTCCCCACCAATGGTGCCAAGATGGTTATTAAATGCTTGGCCACATTGTATGTGATGGAATCGATGCTGCACACAATGGGTCTGAGTGGAACATTCTCTTTGTGAATTTTGGGAAGGCCATTAATGCATGGAATAGCTTCCCCACGATACAGTCTGTAATCCAGCAGCCTGTCTATCACCTCCTCTTTTCAAGCTTTGTTAACAGTCTATCACCTTCTTCTTGTAGCCACTGGTCGGGTCTCTTTTCAAACGTTCGTATGTGATCGTGTCCTCATGGAGGCTGTGGACTTCATAATCAGCTGTAATTAAGAATCACAGTGCAGCGACCCTTGTCTGTGGGAAGAATGTTCATGTGACTTTTTTGTAGTGCTGAGAGTGCCTTCCTCTCCTCAGATGTGATATTTGAAGGATTTCTTCCTTTTTTTTTTTTACACACACCAGTTTACATTCTATTTTTCTGAATTAAATAAACCATTTCATTATTACTTGATATGTTTATTTAGAAGTTTAGATGATATTATTCTGCTCATCAATATACTATATATATTTTTTATCGACAGCATGTACATATGTTGTACATGAATCAATCTATTACTAAATTGCTGCTCTACGAAACAATGGTCGATTTGTGGTGGGAGAAATGACACTGTTTGCTGGTAATTCATTTCCCAACGAGTCTGAGCCCCAGGTTACACCTATCCTAATCAGCATACTCATTTCACATACATTTACATAATTTGCATAAATCTGCCAGCGCAAAGTGAAGCAGGACTATGTTCATGGTTTAAATCACAATGACCTGCACTTACACTTTTTAATTCACTATTTGTCCTTGTCCTCATTACCATCATGTCTCAATCAATCACAGATCTACCAGTGTTCAGCTCCAACTTCAGGAAAAGGATTGAGTGGAGACCCTGAGGCCACAGACTTAATCACAAAATGCCACATCTTAAAGACTGGATAATCTTGGTAGTATAGAATAAAGCATTTCATACTGAAATTCAAGCTTTTTATCATGAAGTTCCATCGACACAATTGACTTAAATGTGCTTTTTGTTTCCTTTCACTCTTTTAGCAAGAAAGCAAATTGCAAGAGAAAGTTTCTGCTTTGCTAAATCTAATAGTAGTCGTCACTTGTTCATGTCTTTTGATCAAAAAGAAATGACACAATATTAGATATATTTTTATGAAGAGCACAAAATAGAAATCATTTTTTTTGTCAAGCTTGTTTTAGACAAAGAAAGAGCAATAAAAACGATATTAGAAAGAAAGCCTAGTCTTTGCTTGACAATGAAGCAAAGTAGAGAAATGTACATGCTGACCTTTTTAATGGTATTATTCAATACTAACAAAACAAAAGAAAATAGAAGGTTAAATGAAGCGGCTGCTCGTGCTATACCTTTGGAGTACACGAGCTGTGCCGGGTAATGAAGTGTGTGCAATGCGGTTAAATAGAACGCATAGTAAATAACGTTTATTAATTTTATAGAACATTGGGCACTTAAGGATGAACCGCTAAACCTCCACTTTAGTAGGTCATGTTGTGTGTTTCTTTAGCAGTGCAGTGAACTTTATGTGACCTCACCAGTCTTTCAAATCTCTCTGTACTCTGCTGATTCCCATGACATTTGGCCTCAATTTGTTAGGAACAAATCATTTGCTTTTTATTTACACAATGCTTATAGCTCAAGACAGCAGCCCCTTGCATACATTATTGTCACTGCTGTCTAAATAATGTAAATGGATGGCCTTGAAGGGATTAAGAGAGTTCCTAGGATGACAAGAATATGAACATAATCTAAGGCTACGTTCACACTGCATGTCAAATGCGGTCAGGTAAATGTTTTTGCCCATATGTGACCTTTATCCAATTTTGGTGACTGTGTGAACAGCACAATTCAGTTGTTTTTTTTTGTTGTTTTTTTTTTCTTTTTTTTTCAAATCTTATTCGGCCCACTTTCATATGTGGAAATAAATCTGATATGTATCCGTACTTGTAGAATTCGACTTCAGACTGAATGCTCTGGTCCCGTTGATCCAACCTGAATGTCATCAATAGGCAACATTTCTGGGATAAACATATTAATTAAGAAAGTAGAGATAAATTTCAGTCAAAGGAGCCAGAAACTGTCAGTGGAAGAAGTTTGTGAACTAATCAATATATGGGGTGACCAATCAATTCATGCAAAAATAGAGGGTTTGTACCGTAATCGGGCGGTAATTGAGGAGATTACGAAGGAGTTGGCCAACCCGGGTAACGTGCCATTTTTTACTTCCATAACACCGCGCATGCGGGCCACATCTAGCAGCATTCCGTTCACACCAGACACAAACGGTAGTTGCATTTTTTTGTTTTTTTTAATGAATGACCACTTTAAAAAATCTGATTCAAACAAAAAATTTAAATTGGGCATCATAACCCGCAGTGTGAACGTAACCTAAGAATACCAACTAAAAACTACACTAAAATGTTGAGGGAGGCAACCAGTTGTCACCTCGTATGGAAGTGAAGCGTCAGCGCCTTAAGCAGCTCTTTTCCAGGAACTCTAGCATAAGCAAATTAAGTCAAAGTCTCCCCTAAGCTGTTTATTCTCCCCTATCTGTACCATATATGTACTTTCTTTTAGGCATGCTTTTACATTTCATGTGTTTTATACCCAGCATGTTTTGGCACCACCTCAGTGCATCTCTGTCGATGTGTTGTTAACCACTATGTTTTCAGCTGATACGCTTGTGACAGAGAAGCGGAGCCCATTCTGAAGCGCGTGTGGAAGTATTTAGTGCATTTTGACTGCTGCGCTCAGAGCAAATGGCTTTCCAAGTCACTGCGGGGCTACAATGTAATCACACTGCACAGTGTTTGCTCATCAGGACAACGCATGTAGTGACAACAAGTCCTCCAGCTAAATTTACACTTACAAGAAGCTGAAGTAAATCAGTTTAGTCGGCAGCTGTATAGGCTATACCACAAACTCTTTCCTTCAACTAACCTTGTAATCTGCATGTAGATATTTTATTATGAACTTGTATAAGAAGGTAAGCTAAAGCCCAAATTCAAAAAGCTTAGGACATATAATACATACATTTAAAAATCAAATAAAAAAGACACATCAAATCCCTTAAACCCGCTGTGTGTAAATACAATATATAAAATATATTTATCAGAATATCAATACTTTATTATTTTGTTAAGTTTCCTTTGAATTTAGAATATAGTATTTTACTTACATGGAGTTTTGTAATTGGTTTTGTGTTTTGTATTGATATAACACAAATAATAAAATATATGAATAATCCTCCGAGATTATACATTTGGTGGATTAACTTTCAGTGTTTTTGTTTATATTGAGTATTGTTTTTTTACTTCATATTTGGCTTGACCTATAACATAGACCGGCTCCATACACAACTGAGCTCTGGGCTGTTCCAGTGTACCTAATGTTCAGCAAGTGTGGAGTTGTTTGTGATTTGTTTGCAGGGCTTGGAAAAGTCAAAAGTCATAGAGTATCTCAAACTTGTGTGAGAATTATGCTTTATGATAGCTTGTTTCACGTGAAAATAGCACTGTGCGGTGGAAAGTGGTGCGTAGACTGCTCCGGGCCTTTATTGTGGCCAACTTGTTTATGTATCTAATGTACCATATATGAATGGATAACCTTTGCTGCCAAGTATGGATTTCGTTGACTTGCGTGTAGAGGTCTGTTGGAGAGCAACGGTTGAGGGTATTAATGAGGTCCTGTACAAAGTCATTTGAGGATGTTCTGAATTGTTATATGTTCATTGGTATTGACATGAAAAGTTGACAGCAAGTGCCCATTAGCCAGTTAGCATAGAGCTGACATGTGCCACAGGCTGCCACAGTGTATATTGCTGTTTACATTTCACTTTACCATGGGCCACAATGATACTTATATACTTCAATCGGTGAGGGCAGGTCAAAATGGATTTGTTTGGACAAGGTTACAATTGCCAAAAGTTTGGTGTTGCAGGCAACCATATACGGAACCAATTTGAATCAATTTATATTAATGACAACCAACAAGTGTCAACTATTTATTTTAAACTATAGGCCCTTTTCACATTAGCGCTCGGCTCGTTCCAGTTGCCATAAAAGTGTGAATCTTCACTTCTCGTTACATTCATTTTCTATGAGAATTCTCTTGCTCAAATAAATAAAAATAAAAAAGATTCCACAGCAGAATACTTATATCTCTGTCCTCTAGGGCTTCAATTTTAGGAGTCGAGTCAGCGATTATTTTTTCGATTAGTCAACTAGTCATTTTATTAGCTTAATTGTACATTGAGTATTTATAAATGCATCTTTTAACCAAATCAAAGTTGAAATATTGTGACTGAGTGTACTATTGATGAAAATCAAACATTGTTTATTTTTGACATTTTGATTTAATAATGCGGGTGTTTTTGTTATAAAAGGGCTTTTGGCATGTGTTTAAGAGTCTATATTGTTACGATGATCAAAATATGACTACAATTATTTTCTATTGTAGACTAGTTTCAATTATGAATCTTCGCAACCCATATTGCTTTACAGATAACATCTTAATTACAAAAACACTGGACATGATGACCAAAGTGTTTAATTTGGTGTTTTGGTACTCAAGCTTATTTAGTAAGATAAGATAACCTAAGATAATTTATTTGTCCCACAATGGGGAAATTTCAGTGTTGCAACACACATTAGGAGCAGAAGTATAACAATGAAAACAGAAGTCAGTAACGGAAGAAGTCAGTATGACACGTAGATGGGTCTCACATTAAGGTTTCCAATTCTGCCTAAAAGGCAACTGTCTGATCTGAATGGTCACTACCTAAAGACCAGCATCTGCACCAATCATGGATCAGTGCTTGTGGAGCTGCAGGTTTTGAGATAAACTTGATACATAGCTCACTGATGCACTGATGACCAGTAAAAGTGTTGGCTTCATACTCTCTTGATGTCACACTCATTGTGCATTTACCAAATGGTCTGGCATAGTATTCAGTAGTCTGTGTTATGAATGTGCAAATGCTTGTGTAAATACTTAAGACATGCCATTGTGTGACTGTTGCTTTTCTAGCACACATCTATCTGAGTGAGCACCCTTTAAAGTACACCCCTATCACTACCTGCCCCTTTGTGTTAGTGCACTATATGTGCCTGTATGTACTTTCAAAGTCACTTCAATCAACACCATTCAAATGCTGAGTTTGGCTCCTTTGAGGGTAATTTGTTCATTCATGTTTCATCTTGCCAGAGACGAGCAGGCTTTTCTAAAGACTATTTTAACTTGCTGGTTAGTTTAACTCATATATTCTATTTTAAACAATTTGTTTTATTTTATTAACTGTAATTTACACAATAAAATATGTATGCATAAAAATATACAATTTAGTTAAAAAAAAATTGCTTTGATGTTTCGAGATATTGTACTTTGATATAGTTTAATCCAAATGTAATGGCATTCATCACTGAGCTGCCAACACATTGGGTCCCTCTGTTATGCCGGGTGTACCTGTGCGGGTCCCGAGCACTGGAGTCAGTATACATGAGGTGTTACACATCACACATTGGCTATATGTTGGCTAATAGGGCATGTATGTCTCAACTGAAGCGACCCTCTGGCCACACAACAGCCTGACAACGTATTAAAGTCAGGGTTCAGCAAAGTGAAACTCAACTGTCATTACAAATGAATGCAATCATGTAGAGCTGCAGCGATTACTCGAATAAATCGAATAATTTGATTACAAAAAAGCCTCGATTATTATTATATTGCTTCGATGATTCGTTTAATTTACATATTTAATAAAAAACACGTGAATCTGTGGCGCTTTTGTTTCACACGGAGCTTGTTCCGCTCTGACGAAGGCGCAACAAGGAGGAGAGAGCGGCACATTTTAAACTCACGAGTGCGACTGGGAAGAGTTTTGATGAGTGAAAGAGCCATTATAATAATCCCGAGCTGCAACTCTCAACACCGCATCTAGCTCTGCCCACCCCAGCCCCCGCGCCTTCGACACGCCACCGCGGACCCCCGCGCTCCCCCACTCAACAACTCTGCTTCACAGTCGTACTTTTAAACAGCAAATGCACATGGAAACAGCACGGAAGACCGCGGTTATGTCATAATTAGAGCTGCAACGATTACTCGAATAAATCGAATAATTCGATTACAAAAAAGCTTTGATTATTATTATATTGCTTCGATGATTCGTTTAATTTACATATTTAATCAAAAACACGTGAATAACTTGAATCTGTGGCATGCATATCGCAATTACGGAGTCGCAAGTGCGCGCGGAGCGCACGGAACGACTTGTGGCGCTTTTGTTTCACACGGAGCTTGTTCCGCTCTCGTGCGACTGGGAAGAGTTCATGGATCTATTATATTAACTGGATAAGGCACGCCCCCTCTGTCCGCGATCCAAATTGAGTAGTGGCCGCTCCGCGGTACTGCAGCCTCAGGCACCAACCATTTCAACAGTTAGGCCTGTAAAATGACCCAAAGTGCGAAATTCTTTTTAGTCTAAAAATAAAATAGAAGGAATTTCACTCTTTTACCGTTTCTAAAATCCTTAAAAATCACATTTTTAACGTCACGGCGAAACATGTACGTGCTCTGACCGCGCACGCACTCCTCGTGAACGAGCCTCAGAAGAGCGCGTGTCGGACGAAAACCAAACAGAAGAAGACGAGACAAACGAGACACGAACATTGTGTTTTATGTCATTTCAATATGAAGTGTAAATGAATGATTACACAGTTCACACAACAAAAGCTAACGTTTAGCTACACAAAAAGAAGCATTCATGAGTTCACAGCTCATGCTTTCTGCAAAGAAACCATTTTCGCTTTACAACATGAAACCTTTATATTTATAGATAGATATAACAATTCATCATTATACATTTCGTAACCAGACAATTTCAAGACGACAGACTCCAAAAGTCCGCACTAACTGTCCTCAGTCTTTTTTCTCGTTCTGCTGTCGCCGTGCTCGTTCCCGACGCCCAAAGCGACATGGCGATGTCGTCATAAAAGGGGAGGCACTAGACTCCCTATTCAGGAAGTAACGCGGAAGTATGGAACTTTTTTGGAGACATGCGCCAATGAGCACACGCCATAGGCTTGAATTGGGCGCCATTTTGGCTTCCGGGGGCTTGGAAGAGTTTGGATGAGTGAAAGAGCCATTATAATAATCCCGAGCTGCAACTCTCAACACCGCATCTAGCTCCGCCCACCCCAGCCCCGACACGCCACCGCGGACCCCCGCGCCCCCGCGCTCCCCCACTCAACAACTCTGCTTCCCAGTCACAGTCGTACTTTTAAACAGCCAATGCACATTGAAACAGCACGGAGGACCGGTTATGTTAGAATAATCTGTTGTGAAACAGAAAGTCCGAGACGCGGAGGCTAAAGTCACACGGAGCCAAAACGGCAAAACGCAAAATGCTCAAAATGCTCAAAACGCCAGGACCACCGGTCCCACCCAACATAACGTTTAACAAATGTCTTATTTTAAGTGATGTGACAGAGCCACTGTAACTGTTTACAGTCTATGACAAGTTAATTAAGTCCTTTATATATTCTTTATATACAAACAGAACAGTTTGGACTGAAGTGAAATGTTGCTGTTTTGGGGACAAATTTATATGAAATTAAGAATAAAATGTGTTATTTTAAGCAGAAATTCCTTATTTTGTATTTGTTTATTACTATGAGCTATAACGTTTATCTAAAAAAATGATTCAATATGTGTTTAAATGGTTTACTGAATGTACAAAAAAATTAACCGATTACTCGATAAATCGAAGAAAAGAATCGATAGATTACTCGATGACTAAAATAATCGATAGCTGCAGCCCTAGTCATAATAATCTGTTGTGAAAGTCCGAGACGTGGAGGCCAAAGTCACACACAGAGCCCAAAACGCAAAATGCGCAAAATGCTCAAAACGCACCTCTGGTCCCACCCAACATAACGTTTAACAAATATCTTATTTTAAGTGATGTGACAGAGCTACTGTAACTGTTTACAATCTATGACAAGTTAATAAAGTCCTTAAATATATTCTTTATATACAAACAGAACAGTTTGTGCCCAAAACAGCAACATTTCACTTCAGTCCAAATCTATATGAAATTAAGAATAAAATGTGTTATTTTAAACAGAAATTCCTTATTTTGTATTTGTTTATTACTATGAGCTATAACATTTATCTAAAAAAATATTTAATATGCGTTTAAATGGTTTACTGAATGTACAAAAAAATTAACCGATTAATCGAAGAAAAGAATCGATAGATTACTCGATTACTAAAATAATCGATAGCTGCAGCCCTACAATCACGCATGCGACTGGCTGCTCTGAAGTGAACACAGGTTGCAAATCCCTGTACCATGATACTATTGAAATTTTATTTCAAGTTCTAGTTTACAGAAGTGTCTTTGTGATTTTAATGCATTTTTTCCTGTTGTGTGAAGCACTTTGAATTGCCTTGTGTACAAATTGGGCTCTACAAATAAACTTGCCTTGCCTGGGCCTTGCTCGGGTCCTGACTAGAACCAGGAAGTACGATCACATTAGTCCTGTGCTGAGGTCTCTGCACTGGCTCCCTGTGGCTCAAAGAATAGACTTTTGCTTGTATACAAGTCTCTCCATAGCCTAGCACCAAAGTATATCTCGGACATGTTAGTGCCATATGAACCATTTCGGACTCTGAGGACCTCAGGGACCGGCCTCCTGCTGGTGCCCAGAGTCAGGACTAAACATGGGGAATCTGCGTTTCAGTTTTATGCTGCTAAAATCTGTAACAGTCTTCCTAAGGATATGAGACAGGCTTCTACTCTGGCATTGTTCAAATCTAAGCTAAAAACTGTTTTGTTTCGCTGTGCATATGACTGAAATGATTTTCTTTGCACTCCTCTCTTTTATGTCTAAAACTATTTGACGGATAGCCTGAAAATGGCTGTCCTTTGAATTTCTTTAAATTAAGGTTTTGTGCATTTTTTTCCTGTTGTGTGAAGTACTTTGAATTGCCTTGTGTACGAATTGTGCTCTACGAATAAATTTGCCTTGCCTTGCCTGGACAGTGCACTGACCGGGGACTCCATTGTTTCACTGGGGGACTTCAACGTCCACGTGGACAATGACAGTTACACCTGGAGCGGGGTGACCGGTGAATAGCCTCCCCAATCTGAAACCAAGCAGTGTTCAGTTATTGGACTTGTGTGCAGGCAAGTTTGTCCATAACGAACACAACGTTCAAGCACAAGGGTGTCCACCAGTGCATGTGGCAACAGGATATTTTAGGGTGGATGTCAATGATAGACTTTGTTGTTGTGTCATCTGAACTTCGGCCGTGTGTCTTGGACGCTTGGGTTGGAGCCGCTGGCAGAGGAGGAAGCTGGACAGACTTGTCAGGCCCAAGCACATCATGAGAGTCTGCTGGGAACGTCTGCGGAGCCCTTGTTAGCAGGGGGTCTTCAACTCAATCCTCCGGGAGAGCTTTTCCAAGATCTCAGGGGATGCTGGGGACATTGAGTCAGAGTAGACCATGTTCTCCATTGTCAATTTAGCTGCTAGGAGCTGTGCAAGGTCTTAGGCGCCTGTTGCAAAGGCAACCCCAGAAATCGGTGGCGGACACCGGAAGTAAGGAGTCATGCTGAAGGAGTCCTATCAGACCCCTTTGGCTTGTGAGACTCCTGAGGTAGAGGACAGGTTATGGCTGGCCAAGCACACTGCAGCTTGTTCTATCGCAGAGGCAAAAACCCAGGGCTGGGTGGAGTTTGGGGAGACCTTGGAGGAGGACTATCAATCAGCCTCAAAGAAATCCTGGCAAATTGTCCGACGCCTTAGGAGGGTGACACAGTTTATGGTGGGTTATTACATGCACAAAATAACTCAATCAAAAACACATTGACATATGCCATTTAATTTGTGTTTTTTTTTTTTTTACCATAGCCATTTACAAACATTGAAATGATCTGGTCACTCCAGAAATCAGACGATAATCAGATTTTGGTCTGCATGTATTGTACCCAAAGCCAGTGAAGCTCTGTGGTCACAGCAGTATCTCTTGGATTTTACAGTATATTGTCTTTTTGGTTTCTCATTTTTGTGAAGTGCTGAGGCCATACATGTTGCTTTTGTCACCACAAGGCAGATTTTCCCTTTAGGCAGTGCACTATGTATGTGTTTTATGCGTCCCTTGCTGCATGACCTTTATACATTCATATGATGTGGAGTGTCAGCGCTTTCCAACTCTCACTGCGCCAGTAATAGCCCAAGGCTTTACAAAGTTATAGCTACTTCACACTGCACTCTTATCTACAAACTTACTACATCTTCAGCATAATTTATATTATTTTTATATAGTTGAAATAGAAGTCCTATTTCTTAACTAGAAAACTTCTTAACTGGCAAAGGGACACAAATAGTAATATCATGCCTCATAAATATATTTAGTTTCTAAGTTAACTTCACCTACTGTATTTATTCATTGTATCGATATTTCTCTCTTATGATTGATCAATCTGTGCTGAGCTGGTTTTCCTCGATCCATGAAAGGTATTGGTGCAGATTTGAATCTACTCTTAATTATTGATTATCTCTAGACACTGGATAAACATAAATTATACATTTAAATGACATTGCTTTCCGTAATATCATTTTGGTAAAGGTTTTTTTAGTCACTGTATCACCCGTTTCTATTCCCAGCCACTCTTGCCATGTCACTTTCAAGCGTCTGCCTGCCGAGTTGGAGGACAGCGCAGGAAAAGAGGAGCTTTTTTGCAGAATAATGCTTTAATTAGAATATGCTTCGAAATTTACACGGAACTTGCTTGTATGGACAAGACTGCTGCAGATTGTAGTTTGTGTAACTATTGAGTGAAATACCACCCAGAGTTTAAACAGTGACCATACAGTCGATGGCAGTGACCGCACCGGATCGAACCATGAGTAAGACGCTTGCATTGTGTTTTGTAAAATGTAATCTAAAATCACCAAACATAAGGCCTACAGTTAAAATTGCATGGTATATCTGCCACAGTAGAGGAATGCAACATAGGATAAAAAAAAAAGGGAGGGCATCTTAAGCCCAAGCTTGGCTATCTCACCTTGAGTAAATTGGATATGTATTCACTGCAGATTTGCAGCTTCTGTTAAAACAACCTCACACCAAAAAGCCTTGAATAGTATGTCCTCCTCACACCAAAACAAGTGATGCTATTAAATAAAAGTCCAAGCAAAAGCATCTGTTGTTTGTGTTAATTGTTTGTTGATTAATATCATCCAGGGTCTCCATGTTAGTTTTATTCATACACAAAGGAAATCACTGCACTGAATGGAAATATTGTTTTATAAGAGCTGTATCGAATCAAATTTAATTGTTTCAAGTAAATTATCAATTTGTAATTCTATCGTTTGGTCCTATATTGAAATGCATTGTATTGTTCTAAAAATGTACCGTTACACACCTAATAGATAGGTAGGTAGATACGTAGATAGATTGATGGATATGAAGCATATAATCATGTAATTTAAAAAGTATGTGTTTTGTTCCAATGGCAGGGAGCAAAGTTGTTGAAGTTGCTTTTTTCCTGACTCAGTATTGACTTGGTGCGACTGTAAAATAAAAATGTCCTGAGATCTCAATCGGTGAATACCTGACCTGATGTTCCACAAACTTGTTAAATTATCAAGCAAAATACCAATGAGAGCTTTGTAAACAAACAACAGACAGTGTTGCCTTAGAGTGTAATTCACAGTAGTTAATAAAATGGACTGCAATATAATATTGTGTTGGAGCAGCCTTTGCTAAGGATTATGTGATTTTCTTCTGGATGTTACAAAACCCTAGGAAGGAGTAGCTAATCAAGCAACTCTCTGGTAAAATGTCATTTCCCACCGATGAAGACATGAGCTGCTATGTAAAAGTGTTGTAACGTGACTTGGCTGACTACTTAAACTCACGTAACTTTAAGGTCTATGTTTGTTCTAGAGTTGTGGGAGTGCTTGTCGGAAAGCTTGTGTGAAAGAGTCTATCTGTTGTGCCTCAGAAGAGGTGCAGTCAGAGTGCGCTTACATTCACCAGTTGTATACTACTGGGCTGACTGGGAAGGGTTTTCAAATGAACTCTTATTTCCTAGGTTCCTATGTTACTATTATAAATTTTCACTGTAGATGTAAACCTTCACTTTAGTCTTGTGTTTTTCTGTTTTGCCGTTGCCCGTGGTTACTGTCTATTAAAGCCAAAGTGGAAAGGAAGCATTCAAATGCACCTGTATAAAGAAAATCTAATTCATAAAGGAAATCAAGCCTTCCTGGTGCTTTGTTTGCTCTCCTCTCTGTCCTCCTTGGCTCGCTCATTGTTGTCTGTCCTTGGGTACCGTAGTGAGGCTGAGAGAGAAAAACAGCACGGTACTTGACAGTCCATCATTGCACCACTACAGAATGTACCGTCATTGGGACAGATGAAGAGGACACGCGCATACAAATAGGTGAAATGGTTAGCTTGTGAAAGGAATGGCGATGTTGATTTGCTAAGAGTGAATACAGCACAAGGCACTTCAGAGCAGGGCCAGTGTTTTGCAGGAACAAGAGAGGGAAAAACAGGAGGAGTGGGTCATAATTGGACGCACAACCTCGGACAGTGAATATAATGACAGTTATTAAGGCCTTCCTTGACATTGCTTGACATACTGCCGACTTTATGGGCTCACAGATACAAAAGAACAGGGCTTTTAAAGACATCTGGAAAAATCTTTTACCCGAGCTTGTATAGAATAATTGTATGCTTCTGATTACACATTGTGAGACTTTTCTATGTACTTTTTGTGATATTTTGAAGATTTGAAAATGATAAGTTTTGTAAACTTAATAATAAACAACAATAATAATTGGGAAAATTATGCTGCACATATACAGTATACTTTTTGCCAATGCACTTTTTTTTACATGCAAGTTATATGTCATACGTATCAGTGCATTCCTTTTCCCGTGTCAGTTTGTCTTTTGGCAGTATCTAGTGAGGTTGTATTGTTTGGTTTTATCTCCATATTTATTTTACATAGGCTTTTTTGCGAGCAGTTCTTTTTTGATGTTTCATTTGCTTGTTTTCAGTATTTATTATCAGTCCCATTCCATTTAACAAACGTGCCTTTTAATCATTTTTACCCTTGTCCATTTGTCTGTGTTGGCAGGACACAGTTAGGACATGCGCCATAGGTCACTCAGCAGCTTTGCCTTTTCCTTATCCTGTAGAGCCACCAGGATGACCTCTGCGCCCCTGTTTTTTTTCCCCCAGCTTATCAAAACACATCCATACATTTCAGTGCCACTAAAAGGACAACTGGAGGGCTAGCCTGGAACAGCAATCAGACGTGCACACTGATAGGGCTTCTTATGCATGTATGATTTGTTGTGTCTTCAGGTGTGGCTGCCAGTGATAATCATAATCATGCGCCAATTTTGCCTAGGCATTAGCTGTGGCTGCAATCACAGATTAATGTTGGATGTATAGAACAGCATTTCCTTCCTGCCTTGGCCCCTTTTGTTACACTAAAAGACTCCCACACTGCCACATTACACACACCAAGGCCTCAGGCTCCGCAGGGACATAACGGACAATCAGGCTGACAATCACAGCTGAGGCCAAGATGGATGCGGCTGTTGCATATCGCAGACACATAGTCAGTGCAATGCCAAAGGGTCTTGGTCTACCCTCCTCCCCAAAATCCCTCCTATGCACCCACATGCTCATCCTTACGCACACACTCACTGGCCCGCACAAATGAGCACTTTTTTTTTTTTAAAGGCCCCGAAGCCTCAATGCAAACACGAGCGGAATATTTGCAATTTGTCGCAAGTGAGATATGATATCATTTGAAACCATTCCAGCTTAAGGTAAAATAATCAGTCAGAACTACTGTATATAGGACATTGGTATACAAGATCTACTATAGTGGCCAGTGGCTGTTTTATTTGAGGTTTATGTGTTTTAACGGCAGATGACACAGTGAATGTTGACTTGATTGAACTAGATGTGTCTATTTTGGATTAGATATAGTTCAGTTTGATGTAAAATTTCAGAGAAAAGACTGAAATGTCTAGATTTCTGACAAATCTCTGGAGCATTTTAAAGCTCATTATAAGAACTCTCAAATGATCAGATTTTCAAACTCATCATATTTCCCTTGAAGGGCATAGTAACTCCAAGCCGTCGTATGTTTTGTGTATGTTTCATAGTGCATATTTTGTTAGTCTTTATGGTGTGTTCTCTGCCATGTCTCAATTTTGATGTGATCCATTCAAGCGTCTGAGGCGGAGCACAGCCGTGGGGCACTTCTGACAGGCCGTATGTGTGTGCATGTATAAGAGAGACATCTATCGGTCTGCTCTGACAAACTAGCTCTGTCACTGTGGTGGGGCCCGGCCTGCGTTTGTGCTGCTTGGATCAAATTGATGAGGCAATCACATGTAGGGCTGTGTGGTCATGTGTGTTTTTTGTGACAACATTTTTAGCCTCGTGATTGGACACGTTTGTAGTCATTTTGAGCCCTGAAAAAAGTAGTTTGATTCTTATCTTTGACCCAAGTAAAGCGGCTCCCCAATTTGAACTAACCTATAGCTTTGACTGCAGCTACATCCAGACATTAGCTCGGCAACAGACATGTTAAATGCTGAATGTTGGTCTTTAAACTGCCATCAATCATTGTGTCTAGCAGTCCTTGTCCTCTGCAGAGATCTTTAATATTACATCAATGAAGTGTTTTAAATTAAGATACGAGTTGATTTTTAGGGAAGTAATACAAGGTTAAGGTAAGAGCCATTCCCCCCAGGAAATTTAGGTAAGTCATTGTAATGTCCTCTCAAAACATGGAAGCACATGTTTTTTTTCCAGCCATTTAAGTCTTCATTGTCCAGGGTAGGTGTGTCACTGTGTGTAACTGTGTGTCTGTTGTGTGCGAGCCATTGTTTACGATCACTGACGGCATGCAAAGAAGTAGAATTCTTTATTCCCAATCACATAGTTTAATAGGTTACCATTCCTACTGTGACCAGCTTTATGAAATCAATGTTCTTACTGAAAAAGTAACATTATTGTGACTTAAGGCTGAATAAAAAGTATTTTAATTCTAGGTTTACTTTTTTGGACAATACATTAGATTTGAATATGTAATTATCACAGTTCTAATGTGCATTGTTCCTAAGTTAACTCACATTGACCTCCACATTGAAATGCATGTGAATAAACTTGGCAGGATTTTGTACATTGGGTAATGAGTGGTTAAAGTCTGAGTGGTTTCACAGAGCAGCAGGAGGTGGTCAGAGCGAGGCACAGCGCTTAATGAGCTCAGCTGCTTTCTTCATGATTTGAGCAAATGAAGATATTCTTAATGCATATTTTAAAAAAATAAGGCTCTTTGATTGTAACATGTTATATCATTTAATATTCAACAAAATGCTGAGATTGCTCTCTAAAAGTGAATTTGAAAACATAAGGAAAATGTAAAAGTCACTTGGTACTGCATACAGGTCTTTCATGAATCAGTGTCATTTGAACAGATACCAGTTGAATACCAGTTTAACAGTTAGCAGTTTTAGTACCTTATGCTTGTAACATTTGCCATATTCAAATACACTCTAAATGCATTTGCAGACATCTCATTGTCAAGACATTGACATTAAAGTTTCGTAATAAAAAGTTTGATCTTGCAATTCTAAAACTCTGCCATGTATCCACCACAAACTTCTTCCTTCTTTTTCTTAAGTAGTCGAGTCTGTTTGTAATTTGTGTATGCGCTTGAGTTTTTTCCCTTCAATAATTAAAGTCAGCCTTCCATAATCCCAGATGACGACATCCATTAAACGTCTTTACACTGCACTGCCTTTAACCACAACCCCAGCCTGAACTCGAGACGTAAAATTGCACTGGTTTGACACATTTCCTCCCAGTTTTGTTCCAGTGTAATTAGATTGTGGCTTTGTTTACCCTTGCTGCTTCTCCTCTTGATTCTTCTTGTTAAACTTTTAGCTCTCTTGGAAGAACAGCAGCGTGAACTTTGAGGGTGTTTTGCTGAGCCCCCGGGGGTGTTGTAGATTTAACGCAGGTGCACAGTGCTCAGTTCTGGCAGACTCGTTCAGTGCTGGAGCGGGCGAGGGAGAAAGGGAGGGAGGGAGGAGAGAGAGAGAGAGAGAGAGAGAGAGAAAGGGAAAGCTGCAGTTGCCAAGAAAGCATTAGTGTGGTGTGTAGCCTGCAGTCACACACATACAGATGCAGCGGTCCTGTGTGTATTCAGGAAGGTATATCAGCGTAATTGCTATTAAAGTAGCCTAAAGAGACGCCTGTTGCACTCGTGTGTCTGAGTGTTTGTTAGTGTGTACACATGTTCGCCATGTCCAGAATTAATTATGCTGATGAATGCAGAGCTGTCACTGTTAGACTGGCATAATGGCAGTTGTTCAATTCTACCTAAATCAAAATTAAATTAGGCGACATTTATTATGCCATATGTGGTTGAATTATTGTAACTGCTACAGTTGTGCGTTCGTGTACAAAATGTTGAAAAGTACACCTGTTTCAGCTGTGGTACAGTGAAGGCCACAGTATTCGAGGCAAAATGCTTCTCGAGATCAAAACCGAGGCCAGTAAAAGTGGTATAGAACATGAAAAAGTGAGGCATTTATACCAGAAAGAATCCACACTGCAATGAAAATGTTCTAATTTCTTATATTTTAAGATTCACTTTAAGCAGCTTTTGTGAATGAAAGAGGACAAGTTGTAGTTGCAGCCGCTGCCAGAGTTTGGACTCATGGTTAATTTTTATGCTCAACATTCTCTTTTGTTTGTATTAAACGAGTCGTTCTGTGAGTCAGTCAAATGCAACACGGAGTAGACGATCCTCTCTAAAGGCTTCACTGTGAGTGATCCGCTGTGACTTTATAACTTCAAAGCCATATGTGTAGGCATAATTAAAAACATAATACATAAAACAAAACTTTTAAACACAACAATGACAACAACACTATGGTAGGGCAGGGCGATTTGGCCTGAAAAATTTACATTTCCTTCCAAAATTATAATTTTTTTCCCCACTCGTCTACTAAATGTTATAAACTAGAGAAAATTGTCAAAACTATTTATTTATTCTATGCAAATTGTCGTGCACTTAATAACATAGTCCCTTTTGGTTACAATGTTCATTTTGGTTGTAGACCAGGGGTCTCCAACCTATAGCTACCAATAGCTTGTGGCCCCATTTTGAGTAGGTCAAAAAAAAAAAACATTGCCTGTTTCAGCCAAGTTTGGTTATGGCGCTGCAAATGACATTCACCACAAGTGCGTGTCTCTGTGGATCCAGGTGGCTTTGGGTAAGCGATGCAATACTGTAGTTTTAAGTCTATGATTTTTGTATTGATCACTGATGCTTATTTACGGAGAAAGATGCTTAAGAGTGAATGAATGGAAGTGCAAACTGATGCCACTGCAGCGACGCAAACGCTCACCACAAAGTCAAACTCTTTCTGTTATAAATTGACCTAAAACATAAGTTTAGCAGTCCTGAGTGTTCCCTGGAGGTAAAAGAGGCGACTATGTGAAGGGCCAAGGGCTGGGCAGCAAAACTCAGTGATTTTATTTGACTAAAAATAAAATAAAATCACATCATGCAGCAGCTAAGTGAATGCGCAGTGACCTGCTACACTAGTATGTCTAAAATTTACCAGAATCGATTTTCTTCCAGACAAATCGGGATTAACCCCAAATTTGATTAATCGAATAAATTGATGTATTGCCCAGCCCTACACTATGGTATAGAATATTATTTACAGGCAAATGTTTTATTCAAGCTGGATGGGCAAACGGACTATACTGAATAGCTTTGTCGTTTAGGACATGTTAAAGTGTTCATTCAATGTTAAGTATAAGTCTAAATTTACAATTTAATTCATCATTGGCTGTGTGCACAGAATGTCAGTTGGGCTGTTTATTTTTTAATGGTTTTACTTCTCCTTTTATAAACATGTGCTTTGTAAAGTCTTTAACATGTTGTCAGAGACCTCCACTACAACCTTCTGGTCACGGCCTGATCTTAGAGTATTTATTCTTTTTAGAATAACTTGGCAAAAATGAACTAGACAGGAAGTACTGACCCTAACCTTGGACTAGAAAATTTAATCTTTACTATTTATTTCACTTTGTGCCCGTTTTTGTTTCATGTCGATCGGCCCAGCAATTAGAGAAGGTAAACATAAACCAGGTCAACACATCTGTAATTATCTGGTTTAGCATTTTAATCGTGATCAATTTTTGTCCGATTTGCAATTGACGCATTTTAGTGGGAAGACATTTCTTCTAATTTTAATATTTTAAGACTAAGACTTTTTGACTAGAAAAGGAGTAGTAGTAGTATGGAGTAGTAATCGTGCAGTAGAGTTTAAGTACCACCAGCAGCTGTAACTACAACAGTTTTGATAGTAGCAAACCCTTGTGTATACTTTTATTGAGCTAACTAAATGCTTTTTATTATTACTTTTCTTTTCTGACCTTTGATACTCTGTTTGTAGCTATACTTTAAATGCCAACACACACAACCTAATCCTACGTGGGTCGTCTTTGAGGACGTCTTAACTGATGGCTGATTAGTAATTGTCCCAGTGTCCCGTCATTATCGTCTTCTCTCTATAGAAGCTATTCAGACCTGGCTGGCCCACTTGTCTCTGCCAAGTGTTTACGTCTGGTCTGAACAACTCTGAAGGACTTCTCACAGTTTATCTTATTTATATTCCGTCACATTGAACGCTTACGGTCTGTCTTTGTAGTTTATCATCACTTAAATCAACTTATCACTTGTTAAATATTGCATTTACCGCTTTTTAAACACAATCACTCCTATTGATGTATTTATCATAGGCTGATCATAACAATTAATCTGAGCTTTTATGGTTTATGTCACCCATTGCTGATTACAGTTAGACAAATATCCTAATCAATCCTTGTTAATATTAAAGCTGCTGTATGTAACGCTTGCATTTATTCAGTTACAGGTGTTTTATTGATGAAAAAGAAGGGGAGAAAAGGCATTCTTTAAGAAGGCTTGCCTTTCTATTGACCTGTAATTTGTCCTAGTGGCGTCACCAACTTGTCTCTGTGGAGATGTTTAAGATTATGCCATACAGTGCAGCATTCTAGTTACATACTTCACTTCTAGTGCACCTTAAAATTACCATTATACACTATCTTTTTCTATAGACAATGGGTCTTAAATGGAATGAACTGCTGGATGGAATTTTTATTAATTTATTTTTTATATACCCACAAAGATCTACCGTATTTTCCGCACTATATGCCACACTTAAAAACCTTTATTTTTTTCAAAAAATGACAGTGCGCTTTATAACCCAGAGCACCTTATATGTGGATTAATTCTGGTTGTGCTTACTGACCTCGAACCGATTTTATGTGGTACACAGCGCTCAAAAATCCGTCAAAATGTTTTATCACAACTTTGGTAAACTACAAAGTCGCACCGCTTGCAGCATTACGGTTACCGTAGCGAGGAGCGTCGCGGAGTGATACTGTGCTTCACCATAACATTACAGTGTGTGTATAAGGAATTTGAAGGATTTGTGGACGAGGAATAAACTGAAAAAGTGAGTGTATTATGTTTTATTTTACGTGATAGTGTTAACTAGACAATTTTGAGTTATTGTGAATACGCCAACGTTTGATTTAGCGGTATCTGACTGTGGTTTTTACGTGTTATACCTGAGCCATTTTGAGTGACTGTGAATACTCTAACGTTTGATTCAGCGGTATCTCTGACTGTGGTTTTTTACGTGTTATACCTGAGCCATTTTGAGTGACTGTGAATACTCTAACGTTTGATTCAGCGGTATCTGACTGTGGTTTTTTACGTGTTATACCTGAGCCATTTTGAGTTACTGTGACTACGCCAACGTTTGATTCAGCGGTATCAGACTGTGTTTTTTTACGTGTTATACCTGAGCCATTTTGAGTGACTGTGAATACGCTAACGTTTGATTCAGCGGTATCTGACTGTGTTTTTTTACGTGTTATACCTGAGCCATTTTGAGTTACTGTGACTACGCCAACGTTTCATTTAGCGTATCAGACTGTGTCAGGACGTGTTTCCATTGAACAAGGTCGGGATTGTTTTGTTTAGCTTAATGCGCCTTATAGTCCGGTGCGCCTTATATATGAAAAAAGTTCAAAAATAGACCATTCATTGACAGTGCGCCTTATAATCTAGTGCGCCTTATAGGGCAGAAAATACGGTAAGTTTTTGATTGGTTGGAAAGGTCTTTCTTGCTTCTTTGCACGCATAAGCAGCAGTCATTAGCCATTATTGATTTTGTTTGTAAAGCTTTTATAGACTTTAATTATTCTTTTCGTCAAAGTGGCATCTGCCAAGTAAGTTCAATTCAAGTTTCTTGCTCCGAATAAAAGCTTTGGGTCATTTGTGGATAGCTGAATTGAAGCTCATGAAGCAGAGTTCATCAACAGTATTTAAACATAGTTGAGCTTTTTAGTCAGTTGCATGAATCAGAAGTCACACTTGTTAATTTAGGTTAAAGGTCTTGTTTTTATTATATACTACATCATATTATTGAGCCCGGTGGAAAACCTCTTTGATATTTGGACTTCAAGATGACTGTGAATTTTTCATCCTATACCAAATGCAAGAGCATATGGGACAATAAGCATTTGCCCCGGACAAGAGGATGCATCTGAAATGTTTCATTCTCCATAATGCCATTGGTCGTGTCTGTAATTTTCATAATGTGAGGCAATAATAGTCTCATCATGACTGTTGTTGTGTGGATTAAGTACCAATTAAACTCATGACCCCACAAATCTCTAGTAGAGTGCAGAGCATCATGGGTAGTCATCCTCACGGATGGAAAGTAAATATCCAACTCTTTGTATACAAACAGGCTGTTTAGCTCTATGAGCCATGTTCCCCTTCAACATCGAGTTGAATTGAAAGAGTGGTCAAAACCATTACACCTTTGCTAAATTTGTGGCCAACTATTATTATTACATCGACCCTTTGAAATAAATGCACAATGGCATTTTGAGACTGGATAAATATGTGCGTGCGTGTTTGGTTTCACGTCGCGAGCGATGGCTTTAACGTCAGTCAGATCACAACGCAGGAGATCAGTCCTGCTGTCTGTTAACTGACTAGATAAGAAAGAAGACTGATCACTTTGCATATACGTTTTCCGCTCAGTTAGAGCAGCGAGAGGAGCGTGCGCTGCTGTGGCTCTTACTTTTTGCCCCGCTCACAGAGAGACAGGAAGGCCTCGTATTTAGAGCACACGTGTGACTTAGTTTTGAGCGTGGTACGTCCTGCTACTGGTGTGTCGCAGCTCCTCCTCTGTGTAATGGTAGAAAGGGTTTCTTCATGAAAAGGCAATCAGCCGATCACATCGCTGCTCTCAATGACAGATTTTGGCCAGAGTTTGTCAGTGAAGTGTGCCACATTATATATATGACAGCTTTATATTTGACCTCAAATCAACTTTTAAAAGAGCAATATAATAGTTTCAATTCATTTTAAAACCTTTTTTTTTTTTTTTTTTTTTTTTTTTTTTTTTTTAAGATATACAGTTAATTGTTAGTCTACATTGTGAATAATAATTCTAACACTTTGTTTTACAACAAATATAAAGTGACCCTGTGACTTTCTGGATATTGACTCGAGGAAGTTTTCTCCTCGGTGAAAGTTTATTGTGACAGCAGTTTATTAAAGTTCTTGAATTGTTGCATAGATACAAATAGAGCACTTTGGCCGTAAATTATAGCATTGGCAGTATAACACTCCATGCTCAATAATATCGTTTATCGAGATATTTTCAGAGGCAATACATCTTCTGTCAAAACATTTTATTGCGACAGGCCTACCAACTACAGCCTTCAATCCTAAATAAGGACCATTTTATTGATCTCCATTGTTTCAGACTTTCTTTTTTATTCCAAAGTCATATAATACATTCTTCCCCCATGCTTCATTCAGTTTGCCGTCGTCAAAAGTTAAAGCAGGTGGTGATTGTGAGTCAGGCAGACAGCATGCCTCTGCAGGAGCCTCTCTTCACTCGGGCACTTGGTCCGTCTACAAAAAGCGACAGAAGCAGCCGAGGTGTGAACAACAAAGAGAATACCCCGAGATATACAGGACGCAGGTCGGCTAAGAAATACGGAGAGAAGAAAGAGTTTGCGAAAATGGAAACGCCTTAAGCAGCGCATTGCAGCTGTTACTCCTGAAGCGATGGCTTATTGCTTAAGATTGGTCAGTCAGCATGTACAGAATAGTTGTAGTATAAAAATGTAAATGGTGGTGCCTGTAGGACCAAGTCAAACCTCTAACAGTAACACACATTTTTATTATTATCCTGCAGCACTATTTTCCCCTCTGCTGGTTCAGATTCAAACTTTGTTTAGCGATTCATTATACAACTAGTCTAACAATATTCAATGTGGAGCTTTAGGCCAAACTAAGAACATTATATTGACTTCCTTTATCCAGAGCAATGGGAAATTAAATGAGCACTGATCCAGCCATGTACTGCCTGAATAAATAATCAAGATAGTGTTTTGTTTTTGTTTTTTTTACAGAGAACAAAGGAGAAAATAGGCTTCTCAAACACTGTCCTTAACAACACATTTCATTCAAAGCACAAACTTTCCTTTTAAGCCCTGTAACCAATTTGATATGGGAGCCTTGTTTTGTAGCATTTGATTTTCTGATGTCCTGAATAGACTGTTTTCCGCAGGCATTTGAATTGCATCCTGTATAGCCTTGTAATTTTTCCCTTTATTCAGCTTTCTTTATTTGTAAGGACCACCGCTGAATGGTGCTCACTATCTTCACGGCAAAGCACAAAACTCAAGTGGCACAAAACCTTGAAATTCTAATGAAATGGTGAGCTGCACTAATAGAAAACACGAGAAAGAAAAAGCAAACATTTTGATTGAATTCGAGTCATGTTGTATTGAAATGTTATGTATGGCCAAGACTCCCTGATTTTAATGGAAACGTTTCAAGGATTCCGATGCCTAATTATTATTATACTTTGTTTGTGTTTTCTTTTTAAGCATTTTTTGGCCTGTAGGCTTTATTAGACAGGACAGCTCAGCGCGAAATGGGGATGAGAGAGAGGGGGAACATACAGTAATATGACAGCGCCGTCTGACAGATGTCCATATATTTGATTTGTCCTTTGATAACTAACGTTGATGGTTTTGATTTTTGTTCATTGAGTCATAAAGGTTTGCATGTGCTCTTTTTACAGATTGGCGAGAGGCAACATGTGCTGGTGACTGAGGAGTCATTCGATGCCCAGTTCTATGTAGCGCACAACAAATACTACGAGCAGGTAGGATTCATAATGCGTTCTCAGATCTAACCGAATCACTTCAACAAAATTCCTGCGTCTTGAATACTTGGCAGGAGACATCGCGACTTAAATATTTGCTGTTCTGGGTACGCTTTCCTGACGGATGCTTTTTGACACGAACGCGTGAATGGAATACCAAAATAGTTGTCTCGGAAGGCGCTCCACTGATAACATACAATGAAGGAGCTGTAAATTAATCTGCATGTGATAAATATTTTGAAGCCCATCCAAGTCGTTCCTCATTTTCACACTTAGTGAATCAGATCAGACGCTTTGCTCTGCGTGTCACGGGCGCACTCACAGCAGGTGTCAGGGCTTAAGCTTGTATTGAATAAAGTAGGTTATCACACAAACCTCTATATACACGCACACACACATACACACACAGCCTGCGGTGGTCATGAGAGCATTTTGGCGGCTGATAGCAGAAGTACCTTTTTTTTTTTTGCGTTTCCCCCCCCCCCTTTTGCTTTTCCGCCCCCCTCTGTAGTAACATTAAGGTCGGCCCTAAAGACATGAACATTCCATCCCACACATAGGTAGCGGCTCGCACACAGCTGTTCACCTACACAACCACGATGGCTTCAAAGACCTGCTCTCAACCAGTGAAAATTATTTTAAAACATCTTCAAGTAAATCAATTTCCTCCTGCTTTAACCATCATCAGAAACATGTTTGAAGTTATGCTTTTTATTAGCGGGCAGGGCAGGGGATGGTAATATTTTTTTTTTCCTCCCCTCCTCCGCTCTCCTCCTCTCAGGACCTCCTTCTGAAGGCTATAAACTTCAGTGTCACTCGGTGCATGCGTCTGTGCTAAGTGCATGCTGCTGCTTGTACTTGAGCCCGTATGCCGAGGGGCTGACTCAAGAGGAGAGTTTAGTGGCCTGTTTTTATGTTGTCTTTTTGGACACGCTTTTGGCATGTTCCCCTAAATCAGGACTTGACAACACGTGAGGGAAAACATGGAGAAAGTAGTACAGTACGATCATATTTACTCTAGTCATATATTCTTCCGTCTGTACTGTACAGAAGCAGCCACATGCCTCGCGGTAATGTTTCCTTTCAGTCAAAAGCATGAACTATAAGGATAGCTCATGATTTAGAATTGTGTAAATATGACATTTTAATTTGTTAAAGGTGCACTGTGTAACTTTTCTAGTGGGAAGGTACCTGCTTTCCCTTTGAAGATGTTATTGCTTTGCCTGGAATGTTCCACCCTATGGCATTAAATATATGTATTTATTGCATTTATTATTATTATTATTATTATTATTATCATTATCATTATTATTATTATTATTATTAAAACACACCTTGGAAAGCATGCATTCTTACGGTAAGCAGCGTCGCCTCTCCTCAGATCTGACATGTAACTTAGCCTGGTGATGTCACCTGCTTGTCTTCATGGAGATACGTTTAATTGCCTGACCAGCCAGTCCCTCTTACATTCTCTAATGTGTCCTTTTTTCCTTGTAAGCCGCCATGTTTGTTTAGAAACAAACGATCCATGTTTTTCTCTGATTGGTTAATCGGCCCTTTCAATCACTCTCATTTGTTTTTGGGCGACAATGTCAGTCCTCATAAAGCGTGTGGTCTTGGCTGGTCAATACTTTTTAATGCTATACAGTGGAATATTCCTGGCAAAGCAATAATTTCTCTCCATGGACTCCAGAAATGTTACATAGTGGACCTTTAATATATCACAACTTTAAGTTTTGTTTTTTTGTTTTTTTTTTTTCATTATAAAAAGATACACATCTTTCACAATATGACAAATCCCTTACAAAGCTGTAGTAACCATTGATGTAAAAGTTACGTATTTTATTACATTAAATATTTTCAGACAATTACGATAATGACTTGGTATGAGACTTTATGAGTAGACAACTGCTAAGCTAGAGCAGGTTGACCTTTACCAGAAGGTTACTGGTTTCATCCTGTCTGCATCTAATCACATAAATAGTCCAAGTGTCCTTGGGCAAGACACAGGTTTTATGTGTCTGTAAGAGCAGAGGTGAATGGACTAATGTAATGTACAGAGTGCCTGTATCCGTAAGCCGTATTCATTCTGCTTTTTTTCTTTCTTCCTGCAAAAAAAAACCAACTTTGTTACTAAACTAAAGGCTGCATTTTGAATCACAAGATTTTTTGACGTTTTTACTGACTGACAGGAGAAGAAATCTGGCAAGACAAAGGGCGAGTAAAAGTAAAAAAGAAAAAAAAAAAAAAAAGAACAAATTGTTTCGGTGCAGAGGAGTGGGTGGTTTGTGAAATTAAGTCGAGTCGAGAAAAAAAAAAAGAGAGAGTCAAAGGTCAGGAGAGAAGTGGAAGAGTAGCAGGATGGAACTGCTGGAGGAGGAGGGAAGGGGAGCGAGGGAGGGGAGGGCGGCGATACAAAAGTGCTGGAAAAGGCAGAGTGGTGAGCGTGAACAAATGGCCTAGTTTCACTTTTTACACCATCACATAATATCTATCCTGACGGCTGTAATCGGCGGCCGTCCCACCTGTGAGCGGGCGCGAGAGGGGCGTGCGAGGCAGGAAGAGGTGTTTCCAATGAATTCCGACAAGCTCTTTTATCATTTAATCAGCCTGTAATGGGCAATGAACAGCCCTCCGCGCCGCATCCCAAAGCCTCGCCGCTCGCACTGGGGGCTTTTCGAGTGCTCTCGTCCAGTGGTCAGCAGGTGTGTTGATTAGGCAGGTGTGTAGCGTTGGCTGTGTGTTTTGACCATTTCTTCTCATATTTTGGCTGCTCTAAACCCAGACGGACAGATTAGCACTGATCCAGGCTTATTTGCACCAGCACAGCGGTAACACCAGCACACCGGGTCACTGGCCGTCCCCCTGCCCAGTCAGTAGCTTAGCCCTGCCGAGTTGCGTAATGGTTAGCCAGACCACCACCTGATCTGAGTCGGTGTGCGGCCACCACACTTAAGCGCACTTGGTTGAGACTTAAAATCCCCCAGCATGGTCAGGGGTTACTGCTCTACTGCCAATCTTCCACTCGCCGCAGTGCTGCATGTCCGAGGGGCCGGCAACAAGAAGAGTCTTTCTGAAGCTTAGATGCATTTGCAGTAATTACTCCCTCTGCTCTGTCTGTCGAGAGGCAAAACTCAACTTAAAGGAAAGCTTTTTTTTTTTATTTTGTTAATTTACGTTTGTCCTTTTCATTTTTTAATGTTTGAATGCATTTATTTTACAGTACAGTCTCCACATTGCATCATTGTACAACATGGATGAATGTTTGACTGACGTCGCATCTATACCCTTTACACATTGCATGACAGAATAAAAAAGTGTTAATGCAAGTCTGACATCTTGTTGGAATCTTGCTCTGACGGCTTAATCAAGCTGTGCATCTAAATAGGCTGAGTAAATACATGTATACAGACCGGGTACTTGCCAGCGCTCAGACATTTAGACAGAAGTCTGTATGTACAGTAAATGTTGACTCTGAGGAAGCCACAGCGGAATCGTAAGTGGAAATCCGTTCTTTGACTTTACACCACTTTTCATTGTAGAGCAACGAGACAACTTTGGTGAGTTTGAAAGATGTTTTCAAAAGAAAAGCATTTGCATATGATCTATATTTACAGGCATAAGATGTTAGGGGCAAATTCCATTTCCCACTAAGCCGTAATTATAACTCTTTGTTTCTTTTTCTTTCCCGCTGCGATCAGACAAGATTTATAGTTGGTGAAATAATACAAACCATCAAATCCCGCTGGTTTTATCTCACAGCTGTTGCCATACTTTTTGACCTTCAGGGCCTCCTCAAATGGAGCTGGAGACATTCAGCTCAGTGTTTTTGTTAGCAGACAGGGAGCGGCTAAGTAACAATATGGGCCGAGCATTAGGGAGAACTGTTTTCAGCGGATGTTAATTGAAAATATAATTGACAGATGTGAGGAAGCATGGTTTATAGAGCTGATTTGATGGGTATGTTTGGACTGCATACAGAAGTTAAGTTCAATTATTCATAGTACAATTTGAATAAAAATAAAACACATTTTCAGTATCGTCCCATTTTCTCTCTCAACTAAAATACCGGCAGCTCCACTCCTGCTTCAATGGCCATCAGGCTGCTAATTAGCACTCTTAAAATGTGCAGTGACACTTGTGGATGTGTTCCTCCCTGTGTGCAGGTGCTGGTGCCCAAAAGGTCACAGTTCAAAGGGAAGATGATTGAGGTGGACATTTATGAAGCAGGAAAACACTTTATGAAAGGCCGTCCGGTCGAGGACAGCAAACCTTTCACTCCGTCCATCGCCAAGCCACTTCAGAAGGGACAAGTTTCTGGTCTCTCACAGGTAATCACACACTGAGTGTTTTCCATTACAGCAGCCAGCCGTATGATTTGCCGGAATATTAGTCATTTTTTTGGGCCACATTTTCTCAAGTTTTAGTTGATTGCATTAGGTAAAAGTGGCTTTTTCTGTGTACAGTATGTTTGTGCACTAACCTTTCTGCACCCGCTGCCCTCTTTTCTTTCTTTTGCTATCTGACCACTTCTTCCAGGCACAGCTTTGCATTGATGGTGAAATTGTTTCTTCCGCTTTCCTTTTTTATATATTATTATGCTTCTGTGTTGGCGCATTTTCCTGTGTTTTATGTCTGCGTGTGCATTTTGAGTGCACATCTGTCTTATCAGGGCACATTTATTCCAGTGAAACATTTCCAGATAAGGCGCAGACCTTCTCTCCATCTCTCAGGCTCTCACTGTCCTTATCAGAATTATAAAATACTTCTGTTTACACCCGGCTATTCTAATTTAGTGTCGTTAACAGATGAAAAGTGTGCAAGAGGTTGTGCGTCTCGCCACATTTTTAATCCTTGCTTGTTTCCGGCGCCTGTGAAAAAGCAGCAGTGTATCAAGTATAAGATAAGTAATTTAAGATAAGCTGTGGCTGACTAAACTGCCCCAGTCTTCATCCCCGCCACACACATACGCGTTTCTGTGTGATCAGGGGACAATAAATTGACTTCCAAAAGTCTCCAATTGCCTTAAAACAAAACTAGTCCATGCTGTTCTTTTGCATGTGGATTGAACACGCACAGTATACAAATATACTTTTATATATAGCATATAGTGTCATATAGTGGTTTTTGAATCCTCATATTGTAAGTGATACGAGGCTATGCACACACAAACAGCGTGTTAATGCATGTGTTTGACTGCGTGTTATTTTTCACTCTGACTAGCTGTAGCTTATAGCTCAGGACACAGAGCCACAGAGCAGAATATGATACACTTTCTAATTTCACACTCCATCAGCCTTTACTGTCAGAGGGAGAGGGAGCGAGGGGGGCGCAGATAGACACACACGTAAGCGGTAGGGACACTGGCGAAGGGAAAACCCACAAGAAAAGAGGAAGGGGTTGAGGAGAATAAGATAAAAAGTAGGGAAACATTTCACAGCAAGACAAGCAGTACGTCACTTTGCAGACTAAAGTTCTACTGCAGTGTTCAAAAACTACTTCTGCCTGATTTACTGGGCTGTGGAAAAGTTTTAGATAGTGACAGTTGCTTTGCTTTATATAGCCTTGGCAAATGTTATTATCTTTAATTAAGGCTGGATGCTATAGCAATAACAAATCAAATAGTAGTGGTTATCTATTTTTCATTAACATAAACTAATGTGTCGCAAATACCAAATTTGAACCTGTGGAAATCTGATATTTTGATTAAATGGTCATTTTGTGATTCCGTGCTTCTGTTTAATGCAGCTGTATGCTCAGACACACTTTTCCCCACCCACTCCTCCTACTTGTTAGCCTCCGGCATACTCTAGTGATTGACAGGTGGATTTAGTCTATTACAGTGAAATGTGAATGCTCAGAAGCAGCTTCTGGCTTTAGTTACTTCTTAAAGTCAAATAATAAGATAAAGGCGGCATGAATCGTGAACTCGGCTTTACAAAATCGTGATTTGATTCAACTTATTGCCCACCATTATTTTTAATTTTGGTGTACATCCAGATTACCAAGAAAAAGCAAGAAAGACAAATTCTTAATTTCTTGCTTTTCTTGCTGCATAAACATGGCCAGCTAGTAAGTATATAATATGAGCTTCCACTGATTAATAAATAAATAAAAGTATCACGCTAACAATTTAAACTGAATCCATTAGCTGCCACATGCTTCTCGTAAACACTCAATTTATGTTTTAATATGTTGTCGAAGTTCAGTTAAATTGTTGTTTTTGTCACAGTTAGCAGTGCTTTTCAATTTTCAAGTAGGGTTACTATCTAATTTCATTCCTTGATGTACCAATGATTGCTTCTAAATGTATTAATGCAAGTCCCTGCACGCAAATACATATGTCCAATTAACATATTGTTAGATTAAGTGATCTCTAGCACTGCTGCAGAGGATGTGTAAATCCCCAAGTCCTTCTGACCCATATCGACAGGCCTCTAATAACAGCAGAGTGGCACTTGAGAAGAGCCCAGTGTTAATAGATGACCCAATGGCATGGAAACCCACTCTCTCCACTGCTGTATACACTTGGCCTGCTTACACAAGAGCCCTCCAGAGCATAGGATGTCCTTGACAGATGTGCAACCCAGCTCTGTCTTTATGATAAGCATCCAGGCCTATGAAGAAGAAGTAGTAGTGGCACTCGCGAATGCCAAAACTCTCTCTTCAAGTATTCTCCTAGATATACAGTGGTAGAAAATGCACACACACACAAGGCATGGGCGGTTGGCCTATACATATTTGAAGACCATCTATTTTCTATGAGGCGCTGCATGGGTCCACCTCACACTGAGCTCAATATGTGCGAGTGTGTGAGATGAATGAGTGATTAAGACCAGGCCGAAAGAGACGCACCCCCATGTTACAGCACAGAGGTCCATAATTACAGGCTTTTGCTACAGAGAAAAACACAAGTCTTGAGCCACGAGAGCGAAGAGTGTGTGATGAACAGCATGAGAAGTAGCCTGGGCTACTGCATGCAAGATTCAAAGGAAGTTGGAAAAACTCCAAGGACGTAGCACTAAGCCTGTTGTTAAGGATGCACATTATGGGGGCAAAGAAATACTTTAGACAAACAAATTTTTAAGAGGTGATTGGATGGATAGGTATTTACATTTGTAATTTGTCTGTCTTTTAAAATTGTAATGATGGGTTATAATAGCACGACCGTTTATTAGTATGTATACCATGGCACCAAGCAAAAGAATTGTGGCGGTAACTAAACAGAAGATCTTGAGCTTCTCCTTGATATTTAAGAGGAATATAAATTATTAAATTAATAGAATAACATATTTTCAAAAGTAACAGATGTATAACACTTAAGTGATAGCACTATATTTATTAAAATTAATAACATTAACAGCTAGAAGATACCAAATTGTAAATAAATATACAGTATTTAGTATCCATGGGTTTCAGCAGTTACTAAGATATAATTTTAAAAAATGATGACGCTGTAATTTCTTTTTTTTTTACTTGAAAATGTATGTGAAATTTAGACTTTTTTTTTTTTTTTTTTGACCATATTTAAACAAAAACAAAACAAAATTTTTTTAATAGCCAAAATCAAGCAAAAAAACAGAAGCTGAACCCATAAATATACAGTAAATGGGGAAGTGTTGGCATATCTTTTTTGGTGAGACAACACCTGAAAGAAAGGTTTCTGTTATAGTGAAAGGAGAAAGAGATGGTAAAAAAAAAAGTTGCCTTTTACCATACGAGGCTACACCATTCGAGTAGCCTCGTATAAAGAGTACTTGGGAAAAGGGTGATAGGGGGCCAAGAATGACTGTAATGCTTATGTGTCCACCATAAATAGATTCATAGATTGAGAAATGTGCCAAGCCACACATTTTCAAGTATGTGTGAAAATACAGACGTAGATCTGGAGGGATAGATTTATAGCAGACCACAATGGCCTATATACCCTAAGTGCTGCGTGCGAGCGCTGTCGATGGGAAGGCATGAAAATGTATCGTCAGATTATGATAAACTGATGTTAGACACGACTAAGATTTACACAGCTGGTGGATCAAATATACACAGAGTCCAGGTGAATGTGGACTTAAAAGGTAGTATGTTTAATTTTTGGCTCGGGCCTAAAAAAAAATTATCAATCACAATTGTTTTTATTAGATATCATTTTATCTAATTCAAAACAAATTAAATTGGTTTTCAGTATTAAAAGCCTGAACGTAAACAAATCAGACTTATTTAACATTTAAAACTGGGACAAACTGAGACAGATTCAAAAGGAGACATATGGACTTTTCTATGACTATAGAAATATGACTACTGTTTTTGTTTGTGTTGTCTTTTTTGCTTTCTGTCTTGCTCTGTTTGTTTTTATATTTTTGTTTTGTGTTGCATAAAAAATGCTACACTCAAATAAAACACTTGATTAATGAGCTCCAAGCCAATCATTAACAAATAGCTATGACAGAATATCAATTACAATTGATATTTTATTAATTGCACAGCCTCTTGTTGCTGCTTTAGCTTTTTTCTTTTTGTTTGCGAATATGACACAAATGCCTGATTGGAAATGGGACATTGCTCTTAGGAGGATCTTAACAGTAGTTTTGATACATTTCACTCCACTATGGTTACTATACCATAACAACATTTATTTTTGTCATTGATTTATTTTTTATTGCCGTTATTTTCAGTTTCGTCCTCCCACATTTCTCTTCCTGTTGATTGAAATACTTGTTTTTGCCAGTTCCAAACAAGACCAAGGTTTTTAGAGAGCACAGATAGACGTTTTTTGCTTGTATTGACATCTCTCATTTTTTGGCTCCTTGCTTTCTCTCTCACTGCTCCTCACCCGTGTGCCCTTCATTTACAGAAATGCCACTTTCCTCAGAGGGAGGGAAAGCCAGTAATGAGTCTTTTTAGCACAACACAAAAGCCCAAAAAGCACTCAGAAGCACGAAAAAGGGAAAAGTAACTTCACCAGTACCTCACTCAGATGAAATGAAATTATAGAAGAGAAGGGAGAGAGAAGTGTGTGTGTTAAAAAAAAAAAAAAGCTGTAGCAGCCAGGGGAAGATCACGAGACAAAAAGAGATCTTGAGTGTCATTCAATAATCGGCTCTTTTCACCGCATACTTTCTCAAGGAGACGGAGAGTATATGCCTCAGCTGCTGAACAAATTGACAGTTGGTGTAAAAGGAGAATATCAGGTAGAAGAGCCATAGATGTGAGAATAATGAACAATGGCCCCATATCGCCACATGACTGTAGATTGACTCAAAAGCAAAAATAACCTTACTTAAGGGCTGTCGTATACTAGAAAAGCGTATGAAATCACTGAAAAACATATCAATAATTTTATGGAATTGTTATCACAAAATTAAAACATTTCTATGAACTTATTTTATTAAATGTATATTTATCTGGCATATTTAGCAATTGGCATGTAATAAAAAATATTGGGGTGTGTCATTGACCTTTTAACAAGAGGATAAATAAAATAACTGTCATATAAAGTCCGCTCTCTCGGTTATGTAGTCGGTCCACCGTTTCCATTTCTTCTAAAATTGGATATTAAAAGTAATTATCTCCATCTTAAAAACATCATATATCAAACCATCTGCAATAGTTTTTTGTGGGTTAAGCAATTCCGGAGTTATAGCTTTTTCAGCGGCTGTGCTCACAATCTGCAATACATTTCTACACATATTCATTATTTCAAAATGAAAGATGGCAAAGCAGGACTCAGAAAAAAACAAAAAACATTAGGCAACAGAATTTTGATCGCAGCAAAATCAAGGTTCAGATAAGAGATGAAATGTCAAAGTAAATCATTAAATCTATTTTTAGGTTGTTGTGTTACAGAATTTGCCTCTTTGATTATGCAACAATACCTCACAATTTATATGAAACGTATGAATTGTTTTGTTTCTCCTTGTGCTCTCTTGTGACATGTCTTTGTAGTATTTCATCATTTCAGTCATCGTCCCCTCACTCATCTCATCCCATTCAATTTTCATCCATCTTTGTGTGCTCCATTTGGATGAATCAAGGGCACCGCAAAGAGAAATTCACCAAACATACAGGTTTGCGTGGTCAATAACAATTCCATTTCGGTTTTAGCACGAGCGCTCGAAAATGGGATTGCTATTACTTTTCATCATGCGGCCGCATAAACACACAGTGGCTCTGAGGCTGGATGTTTCATTAGTAAAACATAGCACACAAATATAGTTAATATATGCAGGCTCCACAGATGTGCGGCTCCCCTGGTGTGCCTGGCAGAGTCCTACTCGCCCGCAGGCTGTTGCAGACATGGCTCTGCACACAAGGCGTCAAAAACACACTGATACTCATAAGTATAATGTAGCAACAAAATCCGCATTCACCCCAAACAATTGAAACCTGCTTCATCTCCATTTCCAGCACCAGTCGATTGTTGCCTTCGTGTTGCATTATACACTTGCGTGTTGTCAGATGTATCGTCAGGAGTGAAAAAATAAAAAGATTATCTTGTCTTTGCCGGTCAGGATACATTTAATCCTCTCAAATCTATATTTAAAGTTTTGAATCACTATGTTAAAAGGTTTTGCTTGGCCTTTTGGTGACTCTGTTTGCTGTAGTAGCAAATGATTTGTTTTCCATTCAAAACAGCAGCCGCAGCTATTTTAAGCACTTCATTTAGCATGTCAAAGTGTATTACACGGCTTATGCTTCGAGCACACTGATGAACCAAACTTACTGTAACAAAGGGGAAAATTATAGGCCATCTTAATATCAGTCATGTCTATTTTCAGGATGCTTTCCGATCATGTCACTTAGAATTATGTTGTTATATTATGGTGCAAGCTTTCATCGTTAGGGTTACTTTATTTCTTTTCCAGGGTTAATTTTGTTTTAACTGGCCTAGTAATTATAAAACATGTTGTGTTTGCCAAGCAATATATATGCTATCCGCAATATAGTATTTGGGTACAAGTAAAGTTCTCTATCTCAGTCAAATTTCTCTTTATCCAATTTTGTGGCAATTTTGAAGAAAATTCATAGTTAAAAATATTTTATAAAAACACATTCCTCCGTACAATTTGTATGGTTTGATACTCACATTAGATTTGTGTGTGTGGAAAAGTACAATTATATAGCAGGTTGTGGCCGGTGTGTGCATATGGGACCATTACACAGTATATTTATTCTAAAGAGCAACAATAATACATTCCTCAGCACTTTCTGGGTGTAAGACTTCCACTACTCCAGGAGGCATAATGTGAATTTCCAACCAGCAATTTTGTCCATCTCGCCAACCAGAAACTTTTTGCCTGCTTTGTTTTATATATACGTAGAAGTGACCATTCGTAGGGCTTACGGTGTATCCAACGTGGTGTTAAGTGATGTCTTTATTCATTCTCTGCATTTATTTTTGCAACAGTCTTGTTGCAACTCCATTAGTATGCACGTCGTTTTCTGAAATAAAATGCAGAGCACTGAACTGAATTGACCCTGAAAAAAATAAACGAGGAGACACATGGACCTGGATTTTTATTTTGTTTATCAAAAGAGTAGTAGAGCCACATAAAGAAAATAAACCCCTATTATTGTCTTAGATGATAAATATGTAATTGTAATCTATTATATCTTTTTGATTTGTTCTCTGGATGTCACTTATAGGGGGAAGTTTTTTTTTGTGTGTTATTTTTTTGCTAAAAGGTGCAAAATATCGTTCATCATATTGACACAGTTGGGCAGACAGGCATATCTCTGTGTCCAAATACCTGTGTGCAGGATCCACTCTGCACCTCTGCTTGGTGTTGGATTGTTTTTCGGGAGGATTATTTTGCTCTCCTCCACCGCTGTGAGCAGAAAGGCAGACATTATCCACCACCACTGCCTAGACTTGCACACACAAACTCCCACACTGCGCTTATTCACAAAAGCCTCTCTCCTCCTCACCGGCATATGCACAAACGCAGCTTGGCGGCTAGCGGGAGGTGAACCATCATTGATAAGCACGTCGCTCGCTTTTCCACCTGCCCCTTGTTCTTTCCTCGTACTACTTTTCTCATTTCTTCCGAGTTTCGCCACTTTGCCCCTCTCCACTGCTCTCTCTCCCACTGTGCTGACATGCGCCCACTGGCACTTGGATTTTCACTTATCCTCCACACCAGTAATAGATTTTAGATGTGACTATTCAGTCTCTTTCCTGGCACCCAGCTGTGAAGACACCTGCAGTGAGAAACAGACTCATAGACAAAAAGGCGATACATTGTTGTAGAAGAGAAATGTATTGGTTGGAGAAATTACTTTTTCATTTAGGTCACTGTATGGGCTTCTTCTTCCTCTTTATTGATCTGCCTTGCCTGTAAATAATTCAGTTCAGTTTTGGCGGCACAGTATGTAAGGCACTTAGTGTAAGGTTTTTGCTATACATGGGTTTAATCATAATCAAAATTAGGACAGTTTTAGACCAATTAAAACAGAATACCCTATCTTTTGATTGATGTTATGACCACAAAATGTTGCTTGTAACTGGAAGCTGAAACTCAAGAATTGGTATTTTTATATTTAAGCAAGTTTTAATTTTACTTCAGAAATTCCCCCCAAAAAAATTAATAAAATTCTTGTAACTGAATTACTGGCCCCCTTCTATGCGTTCTTTTTTTTAATGTCTATAACGGTTGACGTTCAAAGAAAAGTTGTGGGGGGGCCTTGGTATAAATTTACAACTATGAGGGGGCACTATCTCTATAACTGGCGGGGCTCAATCTTAACTATGACCAGTTGCAATTACGACATTGTTGGGCAATTTAGAAGCAGCGTGTTAACAAATGCATTCAAAGCAAGATCCAGGATATCCACAGAGTGCCTAGACGTCCACTTTAAGTCGACATGTCTTTTCTGTGACGTAATAGTAGCTAGGAGGAGGATTGAACTCGGAAGCGCCTCTGAGAGTGAGGACTAACAACTTTTTTGCATCACATTGTTTTTGCTTTCATGTTTTGAGTTGAAAATTGTACATTGTGTGTGTGTGTATGTGTGTATATATATATATATATATATATATATATATATATTAATTTTTTTTAGACTAGAGTGGTTTCATTGATTTTTGAGCCTCATTTATTGCACCATTTGAGGACATTTGCCCATTCAAAGGGTATAATATTTTGTTAAATGTCGGTGTAATCCCTCATTCGTCCAGGAGTGTTCCATTGTAGAAAAAGATTCAGTTGTAGTCATCTGGACTCTGTTTTAGAAAAAACAACAACAAAACAACAAAAACAATCGTAGTCCAGATGACTCCGACTGAATCTTTTTCTACAATTTTGTTAAATGTTAATTGCCATGGAAAGGGTCCTATATTTTCTTCACTCTGAAACATGATTAGTTTAAAGAAGGCCGAGGTAAAGACATTTCGCAGCACTCTGATCCACTTCTGCTCTGGGCATTTGATTGACAGTGCTGGCGGTTGGTTCCAATGATAACAATCCAAACTCAAGTACCAGATAGAGCTGTGACCTTACCTAGCCGCCACTTTTCACCAGAGCTGTGACTTTAGAAGTATTCTCAGGACAAAACGCTGCATATCATTTTCACCATTATGCAGTCAGGTGATTATTGTCGCAGTAAGCAAATGTGTCAGCCAACACTTAGTGAGCGAAGTTACTGTAAGGGACTTAAGGATTTGTCATGTAGGCGTTGTCGGTCATAGGATCCTTCTTCCATTGTGAGGAATAACAGAGAAAGCATTGAGCTCCAGCACTGGAGGAGTGGGTGTAGAGGTAGTATTCCTATCCAGAAAACAGGGAGGGAAAGGCAGAGACAGACGCTGTGCAGCTGCTCTGACACCCGGCCCTCATAGACGTGTGGGCGTCCACTGCATATATGTACATACTGAACTCAGGTAGGTGTCGCTCGCTCATAATTTAACTGTGAGTTCACTGGTCAAAATGCACTGAATACAAATCTTGTTTTCTCTTTTTTTTTACATGGAAGCTTTATCAAACTCAGTTGATTAGATAAAGTAAATAAGAGAAGATGACTTGGAGAAGGTTTACTTTTCAGAGCTGAAAGTCGCTAATTGTAAATATGCAATGAAAAAAATTAGAAGTTTTGTGCTTTTTTTTTTTTTTAATCGTAACAAAAAATCTGATTATATCAGGTTTTAATCAGGTTTTAATAATCTTTGTGTTGATCTGTCCAATGTCATTCACCACTTTTATCCCAATGATGTGGTACTTTACTGTTGCTCAACCTCAGTGAAATGGGCCATTGAGTATTTACAGTCAGCTTTGTCCATGGTGCAGTTAGTCCTGAACTCCTGAAGTTACCTCTGATCAAGACTTCTCAGGGTAACCCGATTGAAATTTTAAATACCTAAACTTTGTACTAGACAAACTTACAAAATTTGCTTTGTAGATTAAATATAAAGCTTGGTTTTTTATTATCAGAACAAATCCTATTTTACACTCCAAGCCCAAAAATGTCTTACTTTTGTTGGACTATGGCAGGAGTGTCCAAACTTTTTTCACAGAGGGCCGCATTTTGAAAACTCATACGAAGTAGAGGGCCGTAGTCATTCGAATTTTGCATTTGACATAGTTTTGATGAGCCCGCTCCACACCTTCAATAAGACTTGGAACATTAATATTAGGTTGGTAGAACATCAAAATGCTTGAATTTTTCCAATTTTACAGTAAAAAGTACTACTTTTTGTTGTTTGGACCAAGTTAGCAGGAAGCTGGGCCAACAAAAATTGGTCTGAGAGGCGCAGTTTGGACATGCCTGGACTATGGAGATGTGCTTAATACAAATGCAAAAGTAAACTGCTTAAATTTATGAAATACTTTGTACTGTATCATTGTGCGCTAAGATTTGTGGTTGGCTCACTCATCATTGTGATTTGTATGCGTAGGCTGAGTGGCCCTCTCCAAGTGCTCGGTGTTTCACTCATTGGATATCTCCCATCTACAAGCCTATTTGTGCCAACATACCTGTGCCCCCTCGTGCAGAGGGTCTCTATGCCCTGCACTCGAGAGACATTTCCTACTTGTCTGTACCCTGGGTTCGGACTGATTGAGGAAAGTGAGCCTTTTGTTATGCTGCTTCCGAAGCTTGAAAATCTAACAAACACACCGTCACCAAGAGTCAGGATAGTGATGCTATGGCTAAGCTAACTGGTCCGCGGCTCTGACGGGACCTCATCTTATGGGGCTGCAGCGCTCTGATCCAGACGGCTCTCCAGAGGAGACCAGGCGTGGCATAGATCCAGTGATGGCAGCTTTGCAGGAGATAACTGATGCCATAAATACAAAGGCAGTTGATGCTAAAATTAATCCTGCACTAGCTGGTATACGTAATCTTAATTTCAAGACTAAAAAACTGGATAACCGAGTTACAGCATCTGAAAAGGAAATCTCTGACTTGAAAGACACTGTTTCGACCCTGCGGGCTAACATGGCGGAGCTAATTAGCCAGGTTCACGTCCTGACTGACCATGTGGATGACTTGGAGAATTGGTGTCGCAGAAGCAATCTGCCGATTATCGGTCTTCAAGAGGACACTGAAGGGAAATATGTAGTCAAATGTATTTCATACATTTAATGATAAATGTGTACGCTACCCCAGGAAGTGACCTTACTTTCTGTATAAGTTATAGATCTGACTACAAACCACTCTGAGGGTACCCTTGTCTGTGGTGGCGACTGGAAATTGCATGTTCAGCCAACATTATGGTTAATCAATATCTAGATAGAGATAAATCCTAATGTCCGCTATTATTCACATTTTTCTAATCCACATAAGATATATACTAGAATAGACTACTTTTTTATTTCCACAAAGAGGGGTAAAGAATTACAGCGGTTGACATAGCCATAGATTTAAGTGATCATGCCCCGATTTACATCATTGTAGTTTTGGAACGGAAATAAAAAAACAGACTTTGGACATTTAATATTAGTCTACTCAATGACCCTCAGTTTATACCAACAAAAAAAAGTCACGTCAAATGATGTTGAGACTTATGTAGAGGAAAACGACAATGAACATTCTCTGGGAGGCGGTTTTGACTGGCGGGGTAGTTGCTGTCGCCTCGGCCAAAAAGCAGGCAAGAAAAAAAAAAAAAAATTACAGAACAAACTAAAGCTTTTGGAAGCTAAGTATGCCAAAAACAAGAACTCTCAAATGCTACAGGAAATTAAAAAGATATGAGGTGAAATTAATTACTTGACCTCTGAAATAATGTTAAAAATGCTTTTCACCAAACAAATTGTTAGCTTGGAAGCCTAGAAAACGACAAACTTATTCTTTTTTTTCATATGAGCAAGGGCGAATAATGTCGTTTTAACCAAGCAAGACCAAATACAATCATTGTTTGAGTCCTACATAAAACATTTCACCAAAATATCTGGAAAAATCCTTTCTGAATGCTCTCAATTTACCCATCATGACCGAAAAGGAAAACAAAAAAATAGGTGCTAAAGTAACAGTTATTGAAATTCATACTGCAATTAAAAGACTAGAAAAACAATACATCTCAGGGGAATGACAGGTTCACCTCAATGTGGTATAAAGCTTTAAAATGCATACTTACTCCTCTGCTTTTCTCATGCTTTTAGCATGTCTGCCCTCCACTTGTATCTTGGCGTTTAGCTGCGTCCAATTTCACTTCATTAGGTTAATTTCTCCATGAATATAAGTTAAATTGTAATAAAGCCTGCAGTATTTTGAAGCTTATTACACCTGTTTATTTGTCAGTATCTGCCTTGCTCCACACCTGCTTCTGCTCTTGCACGAGCAAGAGGGAAAGAGAGAGTCCCAGTCCCAGCAAACTCCCAGTTCCTTTTTAAATTATTAGATGTGCTGATTTATTTTTTTAATTGCATTATTGCTCAAGTGCAGATCCTACATGTTGTCACCAGTTAAGAACTTTCAGGTACTTTTTCAGACTGAATTACACTCCATTTTAGAGGTCGGCCTGTATGGGGTTTTCTATGGCAGATGCAATTTTTTTTTCAAAGTTATGAATGAAAAAGGCTCCAAGCGCAGCCGGCCACAGCGTTGTGGGTTCGAATCCCTACTCTGACAATTTACTGCATGTCCTCCCTTCTCTCTCATCCCGCATCTTTCCTGTCTTAATAAAGCCTATGGGCCAAAAATCTTGAAAATAAAAAAATAAAAATATGACTTCATGAAAGATGCACGCAAATCGAACATTACTTGAACATTTATTTCAACATTGCAATTTAAAGTGCACCATTTCAAGTTAACGCATGAATGTATTTTTGTGCAGAGATAGTTCACTTGAAACAAACACATTAGTTGCCTGGTTTAAGCTTCACATTTAGTACAGCAAAGTAAAAAAAAGAATAATAATAATTCAAACAAAAACTTTATGATGATGGACCTTTAAATGATTCCACGTTTGTGGTGTTTGCTCACAAAATGTTTACAAATATTGCAGTTTTCTTTCCCTAGTGTAGGCTGGTGTATTTTTATTTATTATTAGTTATCTGTTTTTATTATTATATTTCTGCCTAATCTGTTTCTGTACCTAATCTTTGTTGCAACAGTGGAATTTCCCCATTGTGGGACAAATAAAGGTGATCTTATCTTATTTTTCTTATAATATTCATTAATTAGCAGTATACAACATTCTTGAGAAAGGCAGCTTTACAATTACATAAGTGAGACATCTTTTCCGCTATAAAATCTCAGGAGAAACGAGTGGATAGCCCTATGTAATAGTCAGTTTTCTCTTAATGAAATTAACACGGAACATAACACTAAACTTGTACGTGCATGAGATGAGAGCACAGCAGAGAAATCTGCGGATAATTGTGCCGCAAAGAAGTGATTCACTTCACGTTCCCCATTGTCTATTATTCGTGTCATCTCAGTTAGGGTAAGAGGTTTCTCCGTAGCATTTACAGCAAATAGATTATCATAAAGAAACCACCCTCTTATAATTTTGTACATCACCCGTTGTACTTTGGGAAATGTTTCAACTGCTTTTTTGAGTTTGAATCCTGGTTCCGACAATTTACTGCATGATACCGTGGTGCAGACCCTCGGGTTCTAAAAAAAACAAAAAACTGACTCGTGTATCACTAATTCAAATGTAATTTTGTTTTTATAAATAAATGAAAAAAGATGTTCTAGCTAAAGGTACTCAAGAGCATGTTTAAATGCTAATAACAATACAAATAATGCATCATATTTTTCCTTCAATACCTAAAGACGGGAAGGATTGACTTGTGCATCATATAGACCAATCTCAATTCTTGGACTATCATATATACACCTCAGTTATGTCCAAAAGAAAGGAACAAATACTCCAAAATTGAATTTGCCTTGATCAGACGGGATTTATTAACAAACCACAAACCTAAACCCATAAGTCAATCTTTACACATACAACCATATACTAAAACAACAAAACAACGCTGCAATAATAGGATTGGAGGCTGAGAAAGCTTTTGATTCTGTTAGCTGGCCTTATTTATTTAAAGTGCTGAGCAAATTTCAAATAGATGATTTAATAATAAAAAGGTTTTGGGTCTCTTTATGACAATCTACGTCAAGATTTAAAATGAAGGGTCATTTGACAGACCCACTGACTCTAGAAAGCGGCTGAAAGACAGGGCTATGCTTTGTCCCCCCTCTCGTTCGCTTTGTAGTTGGGACCATTGGCCCAATATATCAGACAGCAAGAAACAATCCATGGTGTTACAATTCATGGGATGGAACATAAAATGACCAAACCAGAAATCTTCATATCTAATTTGATGCATTTCCTTCATAATATTGATGCCCCCTTTGACTTTTAGATGGACCTTCTCCTCAGATATTTTGGTTAAGTTCTCCATAAAGGTTTTTTTTTCCTATAATCTTATCCCATACTTAAATCAAAGGATTAACACTATTAAAATGAATGTTTTGCCCAGGCCTCTATTCCAGACTTTCCCAATGGATGAGTGGGGGAAAAAAACAATCTCTAGATTTATGTGGAAAGGTAAAAATATATCTGATTCAAAACCCTAACTATCAAACAAAATAGGTGGTCTGGGCTTACCTTGTCTGGAAATGTACTTTAGTTTACTTTGTTTCAATCAAAGCATTACTGTGACATGGAGTATGAAGCGCAATGGAAAAATATTGAGTGTAATGTAGTGCCAGAGGTTCCTGCGCAGGCCTTGTTTGCCGATGACAAACAGCGTCATCTGGAGGAAGTGTTTACGACTTGGAAAGAGCTAAACTGGTTGTCATATGATCAAGGTTTTTTTAATCTTTTTCCACAAGATTGTAAAAGAAAATCAAATGAAAAATTTTGATATGTTGACTTTGAGAAATACATATTCAAGGACATGTACAGTAAAGCAGAGCTTTCAAGGGGAGTAATATCTACATTTTATACATAAAATAAATGAATATTGGACTGAAATTAACAAGGCAATGCAGACTATCAGCCCACTCAATTTCCGAACTCAAAACTGCCATTGACACAATAAATGCATATACTTAGAGTATACCTCTGGCAGAAGGGAAAAAGGCCTTCACAAAAATAATGGATGAGACCAATTGCGATGACTATCAAGAACTGGACCAACATTCTAAATGAACAATCACAATAAATCACATTTGGACTTTATTTCAAAATGGAGACATTTTACCGACTTTAGACCAAATTGGAGGTTTATTTTGGACTTTGTGTGCTTTAATTTTCTTTGGAGGTCTTCTTTATTTTTATTTTGTGTGTTCTCTCTGGTCTCCCTGTTGCTATTGTTTTATGTTTTAAAGTTGGGGAAAATAAAGTAAGATGTCTCTAAGTGCACGCAAATGTTATACAGGATTGTACTGTCGCAATGAATACAACTTTTGTAAACTTAACTGTGAGCAGTTTTTATAGCAGTTGAAAATTATGACGACGGTCTTTATTTTGCCATTAAGTCATTATAAGCTGTATAATTGACTTAGCGTTTCTCTCTTACACCGGGTCAATCAAATTCTTCCATTAGTATTGAATATACCGTATAACTTGCCATAACGTTGCTTGAAATCTGAATTAGAACACAGAAACTCCCCATCCTATATCCCCATATGTTTTCATTTTCTCTGTGAACTGAATCTATTGGCTAAATCCGGGGTTATGGATTCGGCATGCAGCCAGTGGCCAATCATGCAAATATACAAATCACACACGAACACACAACATGCCTTGCTAGGACTACATGTTGTATAAGCTGCTCTGAAAACTGCTTCGTTAAGAGAGGCTGCTGTTTTCCTAAAGGCCAAAAAGACCGTTTAACAGCAGAGTGGGTCGATAATGGGCATCTCTGGCCTTCACTCTCACTGATCATAATTCTCTTTGATTACATATTTATTTAGTTTTGTTTTATGTACCGAGGAGTGCGTCTTTTCATCCAAATATTAGACGAATTGAAAAGAGTGACTTGAGACCTGTTAACATTTCAGTTTGCAGTCCCCATCGATCGAGTGACCTTGCGCCGGTTAGTGCTCGTCTGACAGTCAGTAAAATGTCTTATCACCATAAAGGCAGATTATGTATGGTGCTATTGAGCAATTGATCAGCAGTCTTTTATAATAACCTTTCATCAAAGCCACAGGGGAGAGCTGAGAAATGTTTGGGCAGCTCTGATCGACTTTGCCGTCTGTCTTTCAGATTCTTCATTCATTTGCTTTATTTACACACACTTCCTCAACTGTACTCGTTCCTTGAATTTGTTCGGATACCCCCAGAAAGTAACACAGGTGGAGAAAATATGCCTAGAAAAAGACTCAATAGCATAATGTTCAGTATTAAAACTACTCACATTATACTCACAAAAACAAGTCATTTATTTATGAATTAACTTTTATTTAACCCACTGAGATCGAGACTTCTTTTTCAAGGGTGACCGAGGGCAAAGTGCAAAATTTGCAGCTCAGAGTAAAGAACATTTACACATCTACATTAAACAAGAGGCACAGTATAAACGATAAAAACAGGACTACATTTAGAAGTACAGACTATTTTAATAAGATTTATGCTATTAGTTTTAAAACAAATGGCATGAAAACCTCTCAGTGACACCAGCCACAACCTTGGATCAAACTGGAGAGAGCTCCAAGCTGCAGGAGCAGCATAGCTAAAGGCTCGCTATCCCCAATTAGTCCAAATCTGGGGGACAGACATGTAGTAAATGTCTCTTGAGTGCAGGGCATAGTGACCCTCTGCTCTCTGCACAAGGGGGCACAGGTATGTTGGCACAAATAGACAGATATCCAATGAGTGAAACACCGAGCTCACGGAGAGGGCCACTCGGCCTACGCATACAAATCACAATGATGAGTGAGCCAACCACAAATCTTAGCGCACAATGATACAACACACAGTATTTCATAAATGTAGACACTTTTCTTTTGCATTTGTATAAAGCACAGCTCCATAGTCCAACAAAGGTAAGACGATAGCAGCTACCAGACGTTTTCAGGCTTTGTTCCAGTAGAAAAAAACAAAAGTCTTTCATTTACGAACCAAATTCTGTAAGTGAGCCTTAAAAGAGAACCATTTGTCTTATACGGAGCCGAGGTACTTAACATTTGAAACAAACTCAATAGGGTGACCCTGGGAAGTCTTGATCTGGGGGATATCCTCTGGGAGCTCGCATTCTTGAGAAAAGCTCACGGTTAGTTCTGCACTAACTTCATGGATTGTAGTCTAGACTGCACCAGGGAGAAAGCTGACTGTAAAGACTCAATGGCTCGCTCCACTGAGGTTGAGCAACAGTAAAGTACCACATCATTGGCATATAAGTGGTTAATTACATTAGACCGATCAACACGAAGATTATTAATATAAATGGAAAATGAAATTATGCCTGATATGGTGACATTAAAAATTGGTTGCGTTCAGATTTTGATTGTCATACGCTCCGGTGGAGGGCGTGGCCAACATTCTCTCTACAAATGTTGTTATTATTATTGTTTATAATTAAAGATCAGCCAAAAAATGTATGTATGTGCTGTGATACATTACTGTACTATATAAACTCGGTATACATTTTACAGAGCTGTGGTTGTTTGGTAATTGCTGACACATGCTTTCGTAATCTCTATCATTTTGAGTGTGTTAATAAGAATCCATTTCATTGTACCAACTGGACACTGCAGGACTTTATAGCAGATCCGGCAGCTTTTATCCCCAGCTAGTGCAAAAATTGTCCTATTATCTTGTGTTGAGACAATAATAAAGCCCTACTTCTCTTAATCTCCTTCTAATTATCTCCTGCTTGCCTGTCCCTCCCCAACAGGAACAGATGGCCAATGGCGTCCACAGTCCCGCTGCTATGTCTTCTTCCTCCTCTGCTGCTGTCTCCGTCTCGCTGTTTGGCTGTTACAGTGTTGATCGGGACGCACTGACGAAGCTGGGAATTGGCCTTGCGCTGGCAGCCGCCATTTTGGCCTTCATTGTGGAGAAACTGTACCGATGAATAACTGTGAACAAGAGGAGGATTTGACACCACAGAGAGCGCAGCGACATCAAAGAAGTGTTGGCACAGGCCCGACACAATGAAGCCGGTTTTTCATCTTTTCCTTGTTGGATTCAGAGTGATTTTTCAGATCATTTGAAGACACAAACCAAACATGGGATGGTTTTGTGAATGTATTTTTGTATTTCACCGTCAGATTTAGGTTTCTTTCTTTTTTTTTCTTAGTACAACAGTCATCGCCACTTTTTTTTTCCCACAGTCTGGTTTAAAGGATCACTACGTAACTTGTTTTGTGAGGGGTCTGTCACCATGGAGCTGTTATTGCTTTGCCTTGAATTTTCAGGATTAAATTCATCAAGCAATGATTTAATTAGTGCTAGGAGTTTTTATTGCAAAAAATACTTGCATGCTTACATTGAAGTTGTAACTGACACCTGCTTGACTCCATGTTAAGTTTAATGCCGTACTGTGAATAATTCCAGGCAAGGCAATAATATCTCCGTGGAGACAAGGCAGATGTTCAATCACAAAAGTTATAGTGCGCCTTTAAGTTTTCTTGATACTGTTATCATACATTTCTGTTCCATCATCATTGTAAAAACACCTGCTCTTGAAGATGATCATATTTTTTAGTACGGATTTGTAAACACTTTCAAAAAAGGTTATTTGAAACCTTGAATTTTAAGTATTTATTTTTGAACAAGAGGCAATGATATTTTATATTAGTTATGTAAAAAGACTATTACTTCAGTGAAGGAGGAGAGCAGATAATACTTGTTTTTTGTTTTTTTTTTTGTAAAAGCTTTGCCACTAAGAACCCAAATGTTAAATAAATGAGCGAAAGTCTCAAGTGTTTCAACTGTTGTCGACTGGCTGAATTATTAACATGTGAGGCGTATAAAGTGGAATTGCTTGTATAGTCCCCCATGCCTGTATAGCATGTCGTATTGCTCACTTGTTATCATTCATATACAGCAGAGTGCCTGTGATTCACTCTAATCTGTCTGTTTTGAGGTACATGGCTCCCAACACATGCTTAGAAGTCTCAAACACTTAATAATGCATGGCCCAATTTCTATGTGGCATTGCTGTGGCGCTTGTCATGGCTGCTGCAGTTCTATGGGGTTGTGCTCTATCCCCTGTCACAAGTGTCTCCACGGCTTGTTTGGCGCCCGTAATGCTTTCTTATATGCAGACTTGTGTGCGAGATGTGATGTGTAATATATAGTTGCAATTGTAACTAAAAGACTATCTGGTTAGAGTCACAAATTGCTTAAATTTCACAATTGATCTAAATGTATTAGCTTAAGTTTTCATAACCTTACATAGCCACAACCAGTGTACACTTGATGTTCAACAGCATTGTATGTTCTCCATGCGTGAGATAAGGCCTCACATCATCCAATGTGACAATTTATTTTTATCTGTTCAAGAAGGAACAACTGATTTACTACATGTGAAACCTGTAACCGATGCTGAATGAAGATGTAAATCGCTTCATACTAAATGTGATTATTTGTTGTGGCATCCCCAGAATGGAAACCCTTAAGTACATAAATGACATACTATATATCGGTGTTGTAGCATCTGTAAACACCAGTACTTTATTTAGCATAAGGGTGTTCTCAGGGTGTCTCATTGAGAAATCTGTGTTGTTTATCTTTCTCATTCACTCACACGGCCTTTATTATCCGAGGAAATGATGCGCTCGGATTCAGACATCTCTCTCTCACCTAGAGCTGCTGCACGTCACTATCACAGCCGGTGCGCTGCAACTTTTGTCTGGCTAAATGAGCCGTGTCAAGCCAAAGTTGTGCACAAACACAAGCACCAAAGCTTTATTAGCTTATCAAATGGTGCATGTCTCTCTCACACACACACACACACACACACACACACTTTGTATTATGTGATCAAATGGTGCATGTAGCGATGATGCTTGTTACATCCATCCAGCAGTGCCCTATATTATTCTGCAGCCATCCATACTGTGTGACAGTTCTTTTGATGCTTTGTAAGCACATTTCCTCACTCTGTGTGTGTCAGTTGCTTTGCATTGTTCCTCAGTGAAATATGGATGCCACCACGACTCCCTTTTTTGTTTTGGAGATCATCACTTACTATGAAATATTGAGACGGAAAGCATAGAGGGGACATCATTATTCACTTTACATCATTCTCTCCACTTGTTTCTAATAAAAGCAGGACTTTGTGAATCTTGAGCTTAGACTTGCAGCTGTTGTCAATTTGTCATGCGCGCCGTGATGTCCTTCTGATCTGGAACAGGCTGGCTCTGGACACAAGACAAATTCAAAGATGGTTCAACATTATGTTCAATTGTTTCATTTCCCATCCATTTCACTTAATTGATTTGAGTCCTTTGAGAGTTTGCTTTGCCAGGCGCAGAAACGAGCTGGCTCTCAGCTGAAGTAGGCCATCGATGTAAGGACAATTTCCATTCCGAGTGATATTCAACAACAATCATACCCATACCCAGTCCAAACGTTGTTACTGTAAAAGATGTTACATTCAGACTTCATGGCCACTCTTAAAATCTAAAGCCTGATTTGATGATTGAAGCATCACAGCAGGCTCTTTCCCCTCAAACAATATCTATAAAATGAACCGCTTTGACGTGCCTTATTCTGTCCGTGCGAGCAGGAATGCGTCACATAACCTCCAGTTTACTGAACAACATGACCTTAAGAATAACTTCTGCCTGCCACAACTCCTGATTAGCTTCTATCTTCGACTTTGACCTTTAAGTTCTGCCAAAACAAATGACATCTTCAAGTGTTCTGCATCTACCACATTGTTATTGCACTTGAGCCTCTATTTGTTGTGGATGCATGTTTTGATTACTCAGGCATTATTAATGTTGCAGTTCGAGCGTCTTAAAACCTGCTTTCTCTGCATTACTGGTACTATCACCACCACCACGGTTTAGAAACTTGGAACAGTACTTTACTTACTGCTACTTCACTTTCACTATTATAACTACTGCTTTAGATTTTGATCAGATAAAAAGATATGGTAATCTAATAGTCACCGACAGTTGAGCCAAAAAGTGAAAAGACGGGATCAGCACATATTGTGGGTGTTAACAGTTCCAGTGTAAACTCAAGTTCTTTCACTAAATACACACTCCAAGCCGGTACATCCTGTTATCTGTCTACAGGAACAAGGTTTTATAATGACTTCTTGAGCCGTACAAAAAGTGAAGTGTAGATGCATATCCTTAATTTTCCAATTTCTGTAAACGATCTGGTCCCAGCAGGTTAACCTCATAAAATGGTCTTTTTTAATGAACTGAGCCTAATGATTTGATCAACCAAAATGAGCTAGTCTCCTCATTACTCTGCACTTGTGTGTCTGTGTGTGTACGCTTGTAAAATGGTCGGTTTTTCCCCGGGGCCACTTACACAGCGGCACTGGCTCAGAATGTGAGTGACTTTGAACTGACAACTGACAGAACAATGAATGTTAATATTGCAGAAGTGCACACACCTCGTAGACCTTAAAGAAAAACAGTCTTTTTGTATGCCTTCAATAGAGTCACCTTTACTTTGACTCTAGATGTAGGATCAAAGGAAGCGTTTTGAATGTGTCCCAAAGTGCTCCAAACAATAATGGCACAACGTTTTTTTCTGGTCATGCATCTTCCAATTTCCTGCGCTTCCCTCACTGTTCACTTAAAATGTATTGTACTTTAGCGATTGTTATCTCCCAATAAAAGCACCAGGCTATGAATCGTAGAAATCCTGTTCAAGTCTGTGTAAGCCAAATGTGTGGCCTGCATTAAAACATTGTGACTTATACTGTGACAGACAAAAATAAGATTCATGGCTTCTTTGTGGTTGAATGCTTTGCACTTTTGCATCGCAGCAAGAAGGTCGTGGGTTCAATTCCCTGACAGGACAAGGTCTTTATGTAAGGTGTTTGCACTAACCCCACTTCTGTTATGTTGTATGTTTATAAACTAACAAAGCACATTTTCTCTATATAAATCATATGTATTAACTGAGATAATCTTAGAAATGCTCCATAAAAGGAATTGGCAACAATTTATAATAACTAGACCTTAATTAACATTAATAAACCATGAAAAAGATTCATAATGAACAAAGAGTGATTAAGGTTAAAACTCTTAATTAAGTAGTTGCAAAGCCTGAATCATTCTTTTTAAACTGTTTCATGCTTTATTAAGGCTAATTAAGGTGTGGTATTAGAAAGTGGTACCAGTGATTGAAGTCGTTATTAAAAATGACAACTCGTCAAGACTTGCCTCACATCAACATGGCTTTGACACAAACTTCCGTTGCATACGGGACGTCTCTTTACCTTGTTATTTATGTAAATTGTATTAAAAGACCAAAGCTTACATTGTACTTGGGGATTTAGAAATCATTTTAAACGGTGGCAGTGAGATGGAAAATTCCGCTTATACACTATTAATACAACATGTCAGACACAAGCCTTATTCTCCTGAATTTGGACCCAAGCGTAATTGCACAGAACAAACTCAGCCACATGGGTGTGACCAATTAATTTTGCAATTTTGGTGACCAGCATGCTTTGTTGCCTTGTGTCTCCACCTCCCACCTTTTCTCGTATTTCCCCCTCTCTCCCCCTGCTCCTTCTATAGGCTAAGCACTTCAGTGGCTCGTGGAACAGGGGAAAATGACTTGGCATGCATATCCATTCCTAATCGCATGCGTGTGTGCTCCTTTGTGTGTGTGGCTACATGAATCCACCGCCAGCGCCATCCAAGCATTTAGTTTGGGAGCCTGCGCTTGGTGATTGCTGTGTTTTTTTTCTCCTTCCCCACACATACACACACTCACACCCTGTTGTCGCTGCAATGCAAACTGGGAATTCTCAGTCTGCGGTGCTACATAGAGATTGGCTCTATTGAGGGTCTTGGTGGCGTGCCAGTTGTGTTTTGGTGTTCTGGTCCCTGCGTTTGTCTGTTTGATGGGCTTACGCATCTTTGACTTTGAGCGGTTAAGGGTATTTGTATTCACCAGAGACACAGGCGACCAAAGTCAATATTTTAACTCTAATATTGTTGTGAAGGCTCTTCAATGGGTGCGCAGGGACAGCGGCTTGCCACGTTACAAAGCGCTAGAAGATATCGCTTCCTCCTAAAGAAGTCAAACATCATTATTGTAACAAAAGCTATGTGTTTAGTTGCATATATTCAAATAATTGCTTGTGTTATTGTTTAGTAGCTTCTTTTAAAATGAAACTACTAATCTTCCAAGTCAAATGTGTTTGATAAATGTATAAGCTATTTTAAAAGTTTCCATAATCCTTCGTGGAATTTTAATTGGAAGCTTTTCAGTGAGACCTTTTATGTTGGCATGCTTGCAAGTCACATTCAGAGAGGTCAAAAGTAACTGGTGGCTGTTAGAGCACTGAAAATACATTTATCAGGTTTTAGCATAATGAATCGCACGAGTTGTTTTATGTGAAAAATTCTATCATCAAGAGCGGCGGATTCTATTTAAATATCAAATACAAAAAAGTGAGAAGTCACCTTAAGGTCTGGCGGCTGTTTTCCTCCTGCTAATGTTTGATTAGAGCTCTTCAGATGGCAGCCATGAAACTTTTAATGAAGTTGTCATGGAAATAACTGTATATTACACATGCGCTTCCCCAGGGCTGAATTGTTGCCATGGAGAATTGTTCCTGTGATTTTGTTCACATATGAAACTCGGCTCATTTACATAAATACGTCTTTAATAGCCTTATTGTAAGCTCCACTTTGGTATTATCTGTAGTTTTTGTGTGGGAAGAGATTTCACTTGGTGTTGTGTGTGTGCGTGCGTGCGTGCGTGTGTGTGTGTGTGTGTGTGTTTACTTCTCTGCGTTGTATGCAGTCAGACAGTGTCAAAATTAGGCCTTGAGTCCATGTATTCAATATTCAAGTTTTTAAAAGGCAACAGCAGTAACTACAATTAAATCACAATCTGGGGTGCCATTACCTCATGATTTGAGGACAAATTATATCAAAGAGGCTTTTTGGATCTTATTCAAACTGTTTATAGTCATAAGTGAGTTGTTCTGGCTTGGCTTGAAACATACTTGTACATCATCAACAATGTAATTATAATTGTGAATATATAAACATTACTGTTATCTATATCTATATTTGATTTGAACATATCTGGGAACACAGACAGGTCATGTTCATTGATAAATAAATAAAAAATATCTTTCAAAAATATATGCATGGCCTTGTGCCACAGGCTTTAGTCCAGATGCTTTTAAGAAACACCTTTTGCATGCACATTAAATAGGTATACAGTATCAAGGACGAAAAACAATAATAATTTGACAAAATATACAATATGGGTTGGATAAAATTGCAAACCGCCAGTGCAGTGAGTACGCTTTTTTTGTTGTTGCCATTTATGATATTATCAGTATCGTAGAAAAAGATTCAGTTGCAGTCATCTGGACTCTGTTTTAGAAAAAACAGAACGTTTCGACTCTCATCCAAGAGTCATTCTCAATCTGTGAAACAAGTCTGAAAACTCCGGAGTTCTCAGACTTGTTTCACAGATTGATACAACTGAATCTTTTTCTACAATGGAACACGCCTGGACGAATGAGGGATTACACCGACATTATCAGTATCTTTGGGTCTTGGGTCTTAAGTGAGGTAAGGGAATGTTGTTTGACTCATCCTTCAATGGCACTGTGGCAACATGTCAGGAGCAGTGCTGTGTCTGGGGAGCCATGTCCAGATCTTGAGCTTGGCTTTCCAGCACCTAAAATGGGGGAGTTTACCTATTGCGCCGGGGGAAAAACATGCAAACCCCGCACAGAAAGGCCCAGGGGCCCGGGAGTAGAACCTGGGACCCTTGCTGTGTGGCGAGAGTGCTGCCATGTCAAAGAACACAATGTTATTAGGCTTTTTCTGGTCATTAGTATTGAACTAAGACATATTATATCATCCTTTTAGGCAAGGCAAGGCAAGTTTATTTGTAGAGCACAATTCGTACACAAGGCAATTCAAAGTGCTTCACACAACAGGAAAAAATGCATTAAAATCACAAAGACATGGCAGAAATCACAATCTTAGTTCAAGACATAAAAGAGAAGAGTACAAAGAAAAAGCATTTCAGTCATATGCACAGCCAAACAAAACAGTTTTTAGTTTAGATTTGAACATTGCCAGAGTAGCGGCCTGTCTCACATCCTCAGGAGTCTGTTCCAGATTTTAGCTGCATAAACTGAAAGCAGATTCCCCATGTTTAGTCCTGACTCTGGGCACCAGCAGGAGGCCGGTCCCTGAGGTCCTCAGAGTCCGAGATGGTTCATATGGCACTAACATGTCCGAGATGTACTTTGGTGCTAGGCCATTGGAGAGACTTGTATACAAGCAGAGCTGCTTAAGTCTATTCTCTGAGCCACAGGGAGCCAGTGCAGAGACCTGAGCATAGGACTAATTGTAGTCGTACTTCCTGGTTCTAGTCAGGACCCGAGCAGCAGCGTTCTGGATGTACTGCAGCTGTTTTACAGCTCGTTTGGAGAGGCCAGTGAGCAGGCCGTTACAGTAGTCTAATCTACTAGAGACAAACGCATGGATAGTCTCTCCAGGTCTGGTTTAGACACTATACTTTGATTTTGGCAATGTTTTTAGATGGTAAAAAGCTGCTGATGTTATTGATTTGACGTGGCTGTTAAAATCTGAGTCCATTATTACCCCCAGATTTCTAACTTGATTTGTAGGTTTTAGAGCGAGACTCTGGAGGTGACTGTTAACACTTTCTCTTTGTTTCTGTGTGTGGGCCAAAGACGATGATTTCAGTCTTGTCTGAGTTCAGCTGGAGAAAGTTGTTTTGCATCCACACACTGATCTGTTGGATGCAGTGACAGAGTGAATCCACTGGTCCATATTCACCTATATTTTACATTTTGTTCTTTGTATACCACAATATTAATCGAAAGCATCTTAATGAAACATGCGACAATTTAGCTCCCGTTCAAAATGGCACATGAATGTCACTGCAACAATCAGCTGGTTTTTTAATGGTTACAAAATATTTTTGACCCCTTCGCAGTCACTCGCAGTCATATTTTTTTACACTCGCAGTACAGGGATGTGGGCAGGGATACGGGCTAGGTGAATATTGAAATGCTGAGCACTCAACCCTCAAATACAGGACCATACAGGATTACTTAAACATGCATGAATCAATTAAAATACAACTTTGAGTAAGATCATGATAATGGGACCCTTTAACATGGTTGAAAGCTCATAGAAGTTCATTTTGCATATGCCCTGAGTAAGTAGTGAAATGGTCATTTCAGCATGTCTTTTGTGCAGTTGCACTTCAGAACCCCTGCACCGCCTTCTTGCTTTCTAACATTTATTGCATGTTTTAAAATTCTGTCTATTTTCTTTCATTTTCAGTCTATTGTCAGTTTCCCTCCATGTGTGAAAAGTGCACACATGGCAAACATTACATGTGTAGTGTGCCGCAGTCACTACTTTAACTGTACCTTTGATAAGAGTTTAAGCACCTCTTCACCTCACCGTGTGTATGTGTGAGTGTGCACAGCTCTGACAGCTTCAAAATGACTTAATATCACTTCTAATTATGCGCACATGCAATCCTTTCATGCCTGTTTTGCCTGCTGTTTGGGATATATTTGAAGTTGGATGTTGCTTTTGCTGACAGTTTGCAAAAAGGCGGGCAGCACATTGCAAAACAACAATCAAGCAGAGAGAGAGAGAGAGAGAAGTCATGCGCAGGGCAGGCTCGCAGCGCACAAGTCAGAAGTAAAAATGAACAAAAGAAGAGAAATAATAATGGTACCCGAAGGCCCTTAAGACATTTTCATCACGTTCTTGTGTCATGGGGCTTTTCACCCTGTGGTACATTATTCTGCCTTTTATCACGCCCCACTCCTGCTCTCTCATCTCCTCACTTCTCTCCTTCTGTACTTCCTAGCTCCTCGCTCACCTCCTCCGCTCCTGCTGCCTTCAGTTAATTTAATGTCAGCCGTGGAGCTCACCTCATCACAGCGCAAGACATTTACAGAGACATGAAAACTAAGGATGCGTGTCCGAGCCAAGTTTTAGTTAAATGCTGTAAACCTTTTGTTAAGACAATTTCAGGAAAAGGTCACTACATTTGAATTGTTTTGGATATACTTTAAGGAATTTAGCATGATTTTGAGCTTGAGAAATGGCACCTAACCTTACTCATTTAAACAAAAGAAACAAAAATCTACTTTTGTGATGTATTGAACGATTAGGTTGACTTTGACGATTTATTTCTAATTGAAGAAGTACATAAAGCAATGTTTGTGAATTCATGATGACGGGTCTTAAGAAGAAAAAAAATATTCTGAAAGTACTATAAAATATATGTAAATAAGGATCATTGAGGGTTGAATTACTTCTCCATACTCTATGGCTTCAGTTATGAATGTCTGATTATTAAAAGGTGATTCACTATGTTAATTTCTATTGGATTTTCCTTCTGCTTTTGGAGTTGCCTAAGTTCCAAGTCAGATCCGTGTAGAGGCAACACCGCTCACCTTAATAATGGATGTTTTTCTTTCCTTTTAAAATTTTTTTTCTTTTTACATATTTGTAAAAACAAAACAAGAACAAGATCAGAAAAAGGAAATTGAACAGCCCTCAAAAAAACCAACAATTAAAAAGTGAGTCAGCCTACCATGTCCCATCTGTCCAAATGTGTCCATTTTCAAGTTCAATGCAAAAGTCTTTTTTTTTTTTTTTGCTGCAGCCAAAATGATATTCACAGGTATCCATCTGTAATTCCATTGTTGATGTTTTATGTCCTAGACAATTGTACTTGGATTAATTCAAGATGCTGAACTAAGGTTGTGTGAGCTGGGTTTCACTTGTTTGTTTTATCACTTAAAACAGAGAGCGATAACTTGAAAAGTTTTGGGCTTTTAAGTATAGTCCTTGTTTTAATCTTTTTTAAATGTCTTTTTTGTGTAAATGTGTAAATGTGTTCGTGATTGTAAGCAGCATTTTTCACTTTGCCCCAGGTCACTCTTAAAAAGCTCGGTTATTGACGTCAATTTGTTTTTTAAGTGGATAAATGTAAAATGTAAACGTATAAATCAAGGTATAATAATGTAAAGATCTTATTTTTTACAATAATAATAAATAAGATAAGCTATGTATGACGCAGTACTAGGCAAACAAATAACATCTCCATGGAGACTAGCACAAACGTTGCCTAGTGCACCTTTGGTATATACATTTTTCTAAAATGTTTTGCGTTCTGCTCTGTTTTTGTACATTGACACAGCCCATTTGTTGTCCGCAGCCTTCCTTAACAACCTGTCTAAAACTGTAGCATGAAACCTTTCATTAATGCAGACATAAGATGGGAAAAATCAACAAAAAGATACTGGCGAGTTTGCTCTTAGCCTTCCCAGAATCCTTTGCCTGGTACAGGAGAGGCAATTACAATTTCACAGGTTGAAATTAAAATCCCCTGTGGTACGTGTGTGTGTGTGTGTGCGTGCGCGCATGGGGCTGCTGAGATAGAGCCGGCTGTCAAAGTGATTTCAAGCTGTTTATAGCCTAAGCCCACAAAATGGATCCTCACTCTGAAAAGGGAGGAATAATCTAAATCTCTTTCTCTCCTCCTTTTATTTATTTTTTTAAGAAAACTAATTCCTTGAATATTAATTGCCTGGCTGGCTCATGACGATCGGATTATTTGTTTGTGATGAGGGTGCAAAAGAAAAGTAGCTCTAATCCCTGTCTCCGTACTGTCTACTACTGCCTGAATGAAACCTTCCCGTAGCTCAAATAAAGTGCTGCTTTAGAAACAAAAGACACATTCTAGTTATCTAATACTTTGTCATATCACTTTATATACGTCTTTGCAGATTTGAGCATTGCAGGTTTCATTCGTGGAGTTCCTCAGAGGTTTCTGATTTATTTCCATGATAATAGCATCTCCACTTTCCTCTCCCGTGCTCCTGGTATATGAGCCCTGTACAATATGTGAGTGTTGGATCAGTTATCTGCATTTATCAAGTATCACCTCCCACTGTCAACTGAGACTTTTTATTGCCGCGTTTAACTTTGCACACTAAACCATCTTATACTCCCGACTGTCTTGGCTTAGCGCTTTGCTCAAGGGCACTTCAACTGCAACTTCTTAAAGGAAAGACGGCTTTTGGATACTTATAGATCCTATTTCCTGGGTATTCCAAATAATATAAGTAAATGCAGTATGAGATGTGGTGACAATGACACAAGAAATGTGTAGCGCACTATATTACTGGTTTGTGTCCTTGGGCAAGACACTTAACCATATTATTTACACTAGCGCTATAGCATACACAGCAGATTTTAGGATAAGATAAGAGAACCTTTATTTGTCCCACAATGGGGAAATTCCAGTGTTGCGACAACCGTTTAAAGAACAGCAGGTGAATAGAAACATGCAATAACAAATCGCAGTTAAAAATGAACTTAAATCTAAGCAGACTGTGCAGAAATTTGAAAACGGTAAGTGTTTATTAGCTTTTTTATGAATTTGTCTTTGGACAACGGTTTTCTACATTTCTGAATCAAATAACAATATCACTAAGCTGAATATAAAATCCAAGGCACTTTTCTTCTGCTGATTCGCCGGTCTTTGGCCCTCACTGTGTTCCTGAAGAGCACCTGACCTGAATGATCCACTCATTGTTCCTTTCCAGCTACATTATTAAACTATTAATTGTTCCTATTTACAATATAATAGCTTCTTCATGTTCGTCCCCTCTCTTCTTCAAATGAGCTTTGCTGCGTTTAACTTCACACTCTAAACCATTCTCTAACTGTCTTGGCTTAACTCTTCGCTCAAGGGCCCTTCAACTGTAGCTTCTTAAAGAAAAGAAGAGGAATAATCTTGAACGTTAATGTGGTGGCTTAATATACCTTCTCCTGCACATTGCCTATACTAGGAAAAGAAATGGTCATGAAGGGTGAAGATGATAAGATGTTTCCCAAGATTCGCTGGTTTGATTCGCTCCCAGACCCTGTTTTGTACCGTTGTGTCCTTGAGTCAGTTTAGCCACAATATTTACTCCTAAGCCAATAGGAGAGGTGTTTAAAGCTAAGTTCAAAAAAACAACACAACAGTTGTTATGGTGTATACTTGTTGTTGATCTGGTTCTATATACTAATCAAACTGCCTTCATTACTACGTCTGCATCTCCACCTTTGCCCGTATAAACGGCTGTGTAACTGTTTTGGCTTAGTGCTTTGCTCAAGGGCACTTGAGCTGTAGCTGCTTGAGAGAAGGTACTAAGACTCTTTTGGACTAATGCCAGCCGTGTTTCCACAGTGGCAATAGCCTCATATGTAAACAGAAGCAGTTTTGTCACTGTGATAGATGTCAGTGTACCTGTGTTTAGAAGGGCAGGCGGCTGACATGCGAAAGTCATTAGACACGCTCCGTGGAAGTGAGCACTGGCTTTGTTAATGCAACTGGATCTACAGCTGACCTTTAGATCAGGAGTGCAGCCAAGCCACAAGTTGTGTTTCCTTCTTGTAAATTTCACACAGTAACTCACAGCTGTTCAGTGACTGGGTACAGAGAGGGAGAATATGGTTGTAATGGTTCTATTAAAATATGTTGCCTAGTGGTTCTTAAACATTTCTGACCAAATACACAATGGCTATCATAATGTAAACCAGGTCTATACCAGTACAAAACTAGTTCTGAGATGATAGTCCTGCAATAGTCTTACATAGTGCTTGTCCAGACGTCTTTTTACAATTTCATGCATTATTCATTCACTCCCCACTTGGTGGTGGTAAGCTACTTAGTCACAGCTGCCTTGGGGCACACTGACTGAAGTGAGGCTGCCATTCTGCACAATCGACCCCTGCGAACACCACCAGTCACCACAAGTGTCTTGCATTAGGACACAACATTTTGCACTAGGGCCACTGCTGCGCACTATCACATCCATGTTACCATGGCGAGCCCTGCTCAGCTTCAGAGATCAGACTTTGAGAGGGAAGTATGGCAGTGCTGCCCGGCAGTCCAGTGGTCTAAGCAACGGCACATAAATATACAAGGCTCCGTGCGGCCGTCGTGAGATTGATTCTAGGCTTTGACAATCTTCTGAATGTCGCCCCTGCTCGCGCCCTCTCTTCACACTACACTGTCCAGTCTAATAAACCAGGCAAAAAATCTTTCAAAAAAAAAAGGACTAAACCATATGTGAAGAAGTACTAAATGTGGACTGATCCAAATGATCACAAACACACTGAATTACACCAACTGCAGCGGCTCCAGCATACTGTACATCAAATCAGTTCTACCAGCACCACAGTCTGAAAACCCTTTATTCTGAAACTAAGAGTCCTTGTCGATCATTTTCTTCAGTGCTTTGGAGGAATTCTGCTCTTTCCAAATCCAACAAGATTTAACAAACCCCTTAAAAATCCTCCCCATCTCCCTCTACCTCTTCCACCTCTTCCTCCTCTTCCACCTCTTCCACCTCTTCCTCCTCTCTCTGTCTGTCTCTGCCTGTGTACATTAATGACCAGCAGTTTGACTCATCAGCCTGAGCATATGTACTTTCACTGCAGTGGCTATTTGCATTTGCTCTAAGGATGTACGCATTTATATAGCACGGCTCCTATCTCACTGTACTAGAACTGCAGTGCAACCTTCACACTTCACGCCAATAAGTCTACTGTAAATGCGGACCTGTTTCAAGTTTGAGTTTCTGCTATCTATGTGCCCAAGAAGTCCCCGAGCAGCTTGAAGCAAAGTGATTAGAGCCTGGACGGAGCATGCAGAGGAAATTACTGGCTCTCCTCACCGTAGGCGGCTTCCATGTTTTGCGATGTCCTGGGACTCGACAAGGGTTGAATAGGTCACACTCCTGCTACTACTTTATTCTCACGTTTTGCTGCCGTTTGAGGTTAGAAACAGTTAAAACCCAAAACCACATGGGTGTTTAACAGGTTGCATGTCAAAGTTGTCACGCTTTAGACATTTTGCTATGTGTCGGTTTGGTTTGTTCGTACATGATTAAATCTCCCATGACAATAGCGGTTTTGTGCTTCAGGTTTTTACATACAACTCCTGATGTACTCTCAAAAGTGAGCAACGCTTTGGGAAATCATGCTCTCCTGTCTGATGATGTATTTTGATTTTCACCATCTGCTGCACCAGCTTGCACCCCAGGGACCTGCGATGAAGTAAGTACAACGCACGTGGAGATGAATATGAGCAGTCGTAGGTTTTTGGGATGTAGCAGTTACATCACTTTCATTAGCTCATGGGAGTTAAAGATGCATTATGTAACTTTTCTGCTGGAGAGTCCGCCACCTGCTGGTCTCCATGGAGATGCTTGGCGAGTGCTCTGCCTGAAATGGTGCACAGTATAACATTAAAATTATCGAGCTTTCAATTATCCATTACAGTGTTTTTATTGATCAAAAGTACCTTCAACATTCACAGATCTGGGGGTCTCATTTTTTATTTTTTTTTAAGTGAAATTATTAGTAAATATCTGGTTTCTCTGAGGACCTTCTTCCTCATCTCTGAAACCCATCAAGCATAAAGTTCTGAGTTTTTGGACTGGGCTGCTCATTTTGATCTAAAGTTTTCTTTTTATAAATTGCAAACATCTCTTGGAAAGTCGTGTACGTAACATTTTGTTCACGTGCTTTATACATTACATTAGTTCCCTGACCTTTAACTTGGCCTGTTTATGTTTTCTCTCCATGAAGATGGATACGTTAAATTACATATTGTGGAACATTCATTGCAAATCGCTAATATCTCTATGAAGACATAAAGTATATAATCTTTCCCTAATCCCTAGCAGCCCTGTAGTGGGCCATAGATTCCTATTGTTAGCCGGCTGCAGCTCCTCATCACTGATGAGTACCTGATTAGCATCAGAATGGCCAGGGCTGTTGCCGCGCCATGGCTTCAAAATTCAAAATTGAACCTTAAACCTCCATTTCTGTTTCAAGAGGATTCTCTTTTTTTTAACAAAAATAGCCTCCTTAACTGCTCTTTCAAACCATCTCTTCTCCTGCTTAGAATCTTCACCTAAACAAAAACACCTTGACATCTCACAGTTAAATTCTTGTATTACTCATCAATTTGCCAAATGTTACTCTCTGCCCTCTCACACATTCGATCTACTTCTATCTTTGTCCTATCTAAGATGTTAAGTACTTGAATATGCTTCTGAAAATGCCCAAGAATCCATTAAAACTCTTAAATATTTGCACTTTGTCCTCGCTCAATCAACTATTAACCATTTCTAAAAGTTTCCAAACAAATGTAACCATTGACATCAGCTGTTTTCATGTCCACAACACTTAAAAAAGCAAGATACTGAGAGTCTTCATAGACCTCTATAGCTCGCCTTTATCCCTATCTCCTGGGTATTTTGACCAACATTGTTAAATATTAATTTAATATAAGATGCTGTACAATTAGTGAAAGAACATACTGCTGACCCGTCTTTCCTGCTCTTTCTCCCTGCAGTATACAGAGGATATATGCTGGCGAGAGTGCGCTTGTGTTGAGGGCATTAAAGTGTGAAAGTGTTTCTAAATTGCTCTTGAATTGCTCTAGGGAGAGTTAGGTGGTTATGTACCCTGCAGGCTCTGCCCAAGTATCTGCTCAGTCAGGCTGTCCTCGCAATATGAGCCGCACATGTAACTTTCACTTTGGTGGTCAGCGCGAATGGTCTGCGGAGAGAGAATGTAGAGAATTGCACTGTGTGTAAATGAAATAGAGTTTTGTTGTTGTTATTTTAGATGTTTCAGACTTAAATGAAATGAAAGTTTACTATCACGATTACTATATTGACTTTAAATAGCTGGAACAATATTTTTTGGGTCTCAATATTTAGCATGTATATTGTTGTTGTGATAAGATTTGAACTGCAGAGGGTTAAATAAGTCACTTATTATTATGACATTCTGTTATCTATTTATTGCAGCTCATGTTTTGTTTTTGTTCTTTTAACAATATTGATCATTTAGAAAAAGATTTTTTGGATTGTCCTGCTTAGTTTTAATGTGATTGTTTCTAGTGGTATTTTGCTGTAACAATTCATAAATGTGTTGTTGTGACAAGCCGAACTACACCCAAATATACCTGTAGTTGATTACTTTGCAAGACATAAGCAAAGCACAGTGTTGTTGTTAGATTCCTAGCTTTGATCTTTTCCCACACTTTTACTTTTCCCCTTTTACCATCCTGTCCAATAAAGTCCATCCCGTAAAACAGGTCGCGTTCACATGCCAGAATTGGATGATGTCATAATTTCAGATGGAGGGCGGGGCCTTTATATAACTCTATTGGAGATTGACTGTTTTCTATCCACGAATGTTGAACCTGATTATTATTTATTTGGGATTGGCTCCACAAACTTGTCATATTCATCTCCTGTCTTTAAATTCTTTCATCTGACAACAGTCACGTCTTATAATAATAGTGTAAAAAATTATTTCAAAATTGTTTGTGCATAGGACTGAATCAAGTTAACACCAGAAACAGAAAGCTGAAACCCATGAATAGAAGAAAAGGACTTGGTTTTGTAGTCGCCGTTGTTTTAAGAGTTTTATTCTGATTTAATCTTAGTTCAGCTCCGTCTGAGACCTTGATTTGTCCTGGGATATGCCTGTGTGCCTGTGTGTTTGTTTCCTAATCGTTTTAAGTAATGTATTTCTGAGTATGCTGTAGATTACTGCAAACATAGAAACACACTCCGATCCAGACTTGTGTGACCTCTACGGCGCTTATTCCAACCTGCTTTTGAATCCCAGCAGATTTCCCCTATCTTTCCATTTGAATGCCAAGTCTATAAAGATGTCAAGAAAGCTGTAAAAGTAAATTAGATAGAAAGAATTGCGTAAATGACTGAACAAGATTATAAAGAACATAAAAAGGAAAAAGAATAAAAATAACCTTTAAACTAAATCAAATCAAATGACTCCATAATGAGATCAAACAGAAATGAATCCTCTGTCCTCATCCTGTTATTCAAATATATTATCTTAAAAGCATTAGGACACAGTGCAGCATAGAGCTTCTTGGTATAAAATGTAATATGTAAAACGTATGCAAACGAGCCTCGCAGGCAGAGCTGGATCTAGAGGTCGTGCTGGTCATTCTATGTGATCATTGCCCTGCCCCAGCCCTGTCCTTCTGCGCCTCATGACTTCATTTTCCCGTCTGTGCCTCATCTAAATGAAAGAGGAGAACCTGATTTCCTCCCCTCTCCTCTCACCCGCTCCCCTCCCCTTTACTCCCTTACTCTTTTTTATCTCCTTTCCTTGGCAGTCAGGTCTAATCCTGTTAGTCGTGGTAGATATAGTGTGTTTGACTCCGTTCCAGAGAGACGTTCCCCTGGGAGACCCTATAGATCCAGTCACACACACGTATCACGTATGGCCACGCAGCACTACTGAGAAACACGCATTTACACAAATAACCATATGCATACATGATGCATACACGTCTACTATTGTGGAGCTCTGAGTCAAAACAAGTCCAAAATGAGGATTTGATGAACCGGGGAAGAGATGGTGTATTTCATTTGAAATACATTACATGCTGCATTATCCAATGTGGATCCTGCCTTTAACAGCGTATACCCATAAAGCTCGCTTTGCGGCTGTGAAGCGAGAAAAACTGTTACATATAAAGTACATCGACGCACTGTTTACTAATGTGGTATGGCCACATCTTCTCAGTGCGGTGCTCACTGGAAATACTTTCATTAGCATCAAACTTTTCAGAAAGTGTCAAAAAGATTTAGAATCCAATAGAACTACCTTCATATTTTCTAACCCTTATCCTGCAAGCAACAGGACCTCATACTTCATAGAAATGTTGTTGAAGTTGTTTATTTAACAATACTAGGTACTTCGAACTGTCATCATCGTCAATATTGCATATGACCTTAAAACCATGTGCTGGAAATAATTGATGGATACATGTGGAGTGTACTGTTGGCTGGAGCAAAAAAGGCAAAAAAAAATAAAAATAGATGACAGAGTTGGAGCTTGCTATCCAGGACTGAACTGAAATAACTTTGGACATTTACAAAATGGAAAAATGTACAGTACTTTTACTTTGCCCTGAAACACGACCAAATTCATCAGACTCTGGGACAGATGGGACATATGACTGACATTTCCTTTTGATTTTGTCTTTTCACTTGGGCTCTACGCGGGTCGGAGCTGCAGTACCTATGGAGTGGCCACTAATCAAACTGCTTCAGGACAGAGTGAGCGTGCCCCATCCGGGTCATATTAAAGATCCACGTTAAACTGTACTCACTTCACGAAACTGTATTGTAATCGATAAATATAAAAATGAAATTCTAAATTCTTTCAAGCTTAATAGTGACAATTGCATCGTGTGGAGCTTTGATTGTTGTTTATATTGGAATATGTATTATCAGCAATACCGTTGTTTAATTCAACAACTCTAATGTCGTTTTCTCCCCCCACACTAAAGCAGTTACACCAAATTATAATGTAGTAAGTGAATCATAATGTTATTTTTTATTGGTAATATATTTACATTACACCCCTCTTTTAACTTGCAACATCAAACTGAACAAACTGATCCCTAACATGAAATTCTACAACATTATTTGACTCTGTTCATTTATGTCCATACAATCCCGTAGATTTCTTTAGTGAATCCTTCGTTGCGCTCGTCACATAAACTGCCCAAACTCTATCCTTTCACTTGCTCCAAATAACTCACAAAATGACTATTAACTGCATTCCTGTTTCATCTTTTACTTCTCTTCTCTTTCCCCACTTGGCCCAGATTGTGCATGGCCCGGGCCCCCTGCTGAAAAGACGTCTACGTCCGGAGAGCTCATGGGGCCCCTTTGTGAATAGGGGCCGTGTCTGGGGCCCCCTCTCACTTTAATTAAAGAGCAGATGCACTATCCCAGTCTGCCTGTCTGTCATCCCCCGGTATATGTGCTCCTCTGTGACCCCAGCGCCCTCGCCATGTGCCAGCTTTAACCCGCATTGTTGCCCGGGTTTTTGTGTGTCGATGTGATTTGGCGAGAGAGACAAGGAGAGAAAGAGTGAGAGAACGAGAGAGTGGGGGAGAGCGTGAGGGTCCAGGCAGTAAATAAATATAGCAAAGCAGTGGAGAGATAATTCGCTGCAATTACCTCTTATTGCATCAGGCAACAGATGGATTCGGCTAAAGACTAAGAAACAGCTAATGAATGGAGGTGTGTTTGTGCCTCTAAAACTCACAAAATACACTTTTACTTGGAAGACTTTTTCCCCGTAATGAGAGGAAAACAGAAGTTTAATGTTAAAGATTTGTTCTTCCAATAAACTGCAGTACTCTTATCAGATGTTTGTAACTATATGTGACAATACAAATGGTGTTTGTTATAAATTAAAACAAGACCTTCCACAGAGGATCACAAGCCCTGCTCTGTGTTTGTTCTGAGAAGGGCTAGAGGAAGGGCATCTGACACGTTACCATATCATTTAATGATAAATATAATGCCATATTCAAAAACAATTTCCCTGGTGTTATATTCAAAATGTTGCTTTAGGTACACATCCCGGTAATCTAAGCTGCAGCACAGAAGTTTGAGATTGCTATCCGGCTGAATGTCTTTCCCACTCTTCACCCCCATTTTACTCGAAACAATCCTGTCAAATAAAGTTTTTCTGAAAGCCTAAAATGTAAATGCCCTGGACTTCGCCTGACCACCCAAAACCACTCTTTTCCTGGACTACAAGGACATCGTCTGGGCACCAAATATCTGCACATTGAAAGATTGATTGGCGGATTCGCTGTCCGTATCAAAACAAACATGGCGGTTTACATGTATGAAATAATAAATCCAAAAATATATATACAAAGGTCTAAAATCAATGAGCAAAGCACTTAACACTGGGTATGTTTATATGCAGACCAAAAATCTGATCATAGTCTGATTTCTGATTATGACATGTAAACAGTTTTATCTGATGTAAGTCATTTGATTTATTTCTGATTATTCACACATGTGGAGGTGTTGAAGGATAAATATGCCCAAAAAATATGAATTGAATTAAATAAAAATGTAATCAATGTCACATTAATTAAAGACAAAAATGAAAGCAAAAATGTAAAATATTAAAAAAGTAATTCTGAAATTCATTGTATTTTGTCTTCCAAAAAGAGCAGTTACTCTAAAAATCCATTGATCACCATGTGTTTTTGATGGTCAGATTTCTCTTGTGCATGCAAACACACACTGAAATCCAAATGTAATTATTGGGTACATTAGATAACAATGAAAATACTCACTGAAATAAATGTGTTTGAGTTTGACCTGAAACGTGGCGGTGAAGGGAGCGGTGCCCAGACTGAAACTCTTTACAGAGGATTTCAGTCAGAATTTACCATTCAACACTGACCCTGACTCAACTCTCTGTTAATTGTGGTGGAAGTCCATCACAAAAGTTGCACTAGCTCTAATAGCGTGATGTCCTACAGCAAAGTATTTTTCCTCATACTATTCAAAAAGCTGACAAGACCTTCTTTTTGTCTTAACAACACAAATATCCTAATTTTGTTTGCTCTCTAGATGCCACAGCTTGAACCTCCTTAATCAGAAGAGCGCTTCACTGTGTTGCATGAACAGAAGCGGCGCATTTTTCCTCTTACAAAAGCTTTTAAAAGAGACCGCAAAATATCTCTGAGAAAAGTTTACAGTTTAAGAGCTCTGAGCGTGCACATTAAGTCAAGGTTTCCCTGGCTTCCTATTTATCTATGTCTTCACTTTATTCTCCATCTCTTTCCATGCACATAATGGGCAGCCTCCTGGTTTTGTGTGTAGTCACTAATCACAGCTGAAGAAGGTGAATGCATGTTATTGTGCTGTGTGTCCCTGTGTATTACTGAGCATTCTGAAGGAGGATTCATGTTTCTATTCAGTCTTTATCAAAGTGTTGATCTGCCTCATAAGCCGTCAGTTCTTTATTGTTAGTGTCCACCTCAACCCTTCTGTTTGTGCTAAGCAAATCCATAAATTAAAGTTATTCATAAAATGATATTTCATACACAGTAAATTGAGCTTGTACTTAGATATTTGTATATATAGAACGGATGCACCGGAATAAAATATTGCATAAAGCAAGTCATTTTTGAGAGTTGCTATCTGAAGATGATCAATTATCTCATTGTGTCCCCCAGCTTTTGGAAGTTAACTATTCTCAAATTTTGAGTTTTAAAAAAGTAATACATTCTTTTTCATTTTCATGCCTATTTTAATGTGCAATGGAAACATTGGTTCACAATGAATGTCTAATTTACGTGGTTTACGTGTGTGTGTGCGCGCGTGTGTGTGTGTGTGTGTGCGCGTGCGTGTGTGTGTGTGTGTGCGTGCGTGGTGCTGTGCGTGCGTGCGTGCGGTGTGTGTTTGTGTTGGCGCGCGGTGTGTGTGTGTGTTGTGTGTGTGTGTGTGTGTGCGCGTGCGTGCGTGTGTGTGTGTGTGTGTGTGTTATTGTAGCAACAAACTCCTCAAATTAATTTGGTAGTGATGGTTCTAGCTTTAGTAGCCTTACTTGTAGAACTGTATGTGTAGTTCCAGTATTCAGGAAGGAGGAACTAAAGTAATACTTGTTGAGTGCAGATTTCCTCCACCATCACCGCACACCTTGGATTGACGGATATAGCATAATACACCCACATTCCAGATCTAAGATCTCCCTTAGATCCTAAAGTCTCCCTTTTCTTTACATTGAGGCTTGAGGCAATGAAAGGTGTAGATTTCGGCTAAGATGTTTCTGAGCTGTACATCCTCTTTCTGCTCCTACTCTGCTCCTTTTTGATGCTCTTTCTCCTATGGATCTTTTGATGTCTCCCGTGCTCCCGATCAATGCCCGGCTCTGCTCCCCACTGGATTCACTCACACATGTGTTGTCGAAACAGGGCCGGTGGCAGGTCTTCTGGGAGCCCCCGCATGCACATGTACCACAGACTGACGGGAAGCTACACCGGGATGTATCGAGCACATAGGATCCTGCCAAATGAACCTTGACCTCTGGAAAACCAATATGACTAGCAGATTGACCTAGGGGGGAAGCCATCTGATTGGCAGATTCAATTTGAAATTTGATTTATCGACTTCCTCTCTTCGAGATACTTGGAGTCTGGTGTGGATGAGAGTACGGGTTTATTTTCTATTATTTCCAGCAAACGAACCACAAAACATTTGTGAATCTAAATGACAAAAGGTTATTTTAAAAATATAGTTACTGGTGAATCACATATTTTCTTTGGGTTCTTGATCCAATGTGGGTCTTCAATTTGCCCATTTTTTAAATCCCCATGATACAGTACAAGCAAACACAGGCCTTGTGCTGCACATTTACAATTTTACAAGATTTAGCTCACATACATTAAACACTATTTAGACAAAGGCTGTTCGACTTTCAGCTCCACTGCTCCACCCTATGGGAATTACTTTAACTAGTATTGTATTGTGTTTATTGTGTAAGAGGTCAACTCAGAGCATTATCTAGTAATTATAACATTGTCTCAAAAACAGGCAAAACGGCACAACTTAAGCTTTACATACCATCACGCACAGCCCCTTCTTATGTGCAGGCTAATTGCGTAATGTTCTAAGGCTGGAGTAATGGTGTTTTCACACTTGGTAAATGTTAATGTCTAATTAAGAGGGAAGCGTGTGGTTCATATACTGTGCCCCATGAGTTAATTCTTCAGATCTCTAAGCGCTTTTTAACCCTCATCTATCATTTGATATTTATGAAGCCAAACAAGTAAAGAATATTGGTGAAATATGCCTTTTAGATCAGCTAAAGCTTGTGAGAATGACCTTTTATAGACCGTCATTTCTACAGCGCCGAAAAAGTACTCAACAGCGACAAAGTATGAATGACTCATAATGAACAGATGCGCCTCACTGTTTCCTGTTAATGCATGGTTTATTGTGTCGGCCACACACTGTACCTTTACGTATTTTCATATCTAATGTTCACCTTTGCTTTCAAGTTAATTGAGTGAGATCGGTATACTTCAAAATCAAAACCAATGCAGGTGGTATGTGCTTCATTTTCGGCCCATAAATGATCTTCTGGTTGGTTTGATGAGAACAATACTGGAGAGGTCAAAGGTGAAGTGCTCTTACTTGACAATGTTGTCCCTGGCTCATTATGACAGGGCTGAGTGTAATGAAAGAGCAGCTCAGACTGGACCGGCGTGTGGTCAGACATGTTCATTACTGTGGCAGCTGGACACACCTTTGACAAGCTTTCACTTACACCAGAGACAGGAAGGCTAATATTATTATATCATATTATTCACTTACATATGCCAAGAAATTAGAATAGTTCTACAATTATAAATGAAATAATAATATAAAATGAATATAATATATGTATTATGTATGCTATGTATTATCAACATATTTATTTTTGATATGTAAATCTTGGAGACTTTGATTCCTCTTCCCACTTTTGTTTAATCGTCATTGCATGTTGAGCATTATCATGTAAAAAGTGTTATACGAATCCTGAAATTGAAATGACTCTCTGGAGGGCCAAGGAAGATCTTGAACAGAGCATTTTCCACTGGGAGGGAATAACGCTGGCAGGCATGGCATGTTTTAGCTGCAATTGAGCAAAAAAACAGAATCATTTGTTAATGTAGAGATCTTTTACAATTCTTGTTATTAATTGTCCAAGATGGCGCCGCAGACGGATGCCCTGGCTTTTCGGTGGTCTTTGTTTTGTCTGTTTTTGTTCGTAAATTGTGTGTCTGCGTGCTCTTACACCCGTGAAGAGCTCTTGTCCTTCCGAACCACAACTTAATCCATGCCCTTTGGATTGAATATATGTTGTTTTTATTATTGATCAGTGTTTTGTGTTGCACCTTAATGCCGAGACAAGTTCCTCTGTCTGTGGATTTAGTTCATTGACAATAAACCCTTTCTGATTTTGATTATTATTATGCCACAGGAGCATCCGTCAATGTTTTTGGAAGTTCACAAAACCTTCGTAGAGGATACCACATTAAGGGAATAGAATTACATTATCTCCGAGAAGACACTGGCCTTGCACAAAGAGGTTCGGTAGTTTTTCCTGGCCGAGAAGGAGGGTCTAAGGACAGGGGAGCTTGGGACGTCTGTCTAAGGACACGGGATGCTGGGACATTACCAAGTCCCTATGAACACTGTTTATTCCGTTTTTATTCTGTTTTTCACTGTCGCCCCTCGAGGCAACCATCGTTGTGATTTTGGGCGTTACAATAATAAATTGAATTTACTCGATGATGAAAAAAGAATTGGCTGGAGGGATGTTTTGGAGCTAAACTACTCCATGTTCAACTTTCAACTAATGGCTCCAAATCTTGATTTAATCACCAGTATATTGATACTCTCGTGTTGGCAGCAGTAATAATGTAAAAAACAAGGTAGCCCCCATATGTCTGTGGTTTTAATACCCATTTCTTTAAGTGTCTGATCATTTAAACTGAGTTGATCTAAATCAGCTGTAAGTACACAAACATCATGCCAAAAGTATTCACTATATTCCAATATGGTGTGTTACAAACGGAATCACTGTCGATACATCAAACCCAATGTAGAATTCTGTTGAAAGCAAGGTCCTCCTGCATCCTTATCATTATTCCATAAAGTCTCACTCAAGTCAGAGGAATTTAGGTCCACAATTGAGAAATCTGCAATATTCAGACGAGTGAGAGTCTGTGCTCAGATGAAGCGTAATCCGACTGAAATGGCGGTCCAGTAGACATGCTGGAGATGGTGTGATGTTTACTCACCAAATCCTGCAGTGGAGAACCTCAGAACTAAGACATCTAAATGAGAAAGTACCCGGGGAACGACTTGAGGCCCTAATCCTCTTCATATTTGAGAATCCACTTGTTTATTTGACAACTACTGCAGAGAAGATTGCTTTACGCACAGCTTTTGCATGATTGACTTCCTATTGGCAAACGGCGCCGCACAGTTTGTTATTTAAGTCGTAACAGCAGAAGGGATAAGTCACTTGTGCTCCCACGTACTTAGCGCTTAATACCTGTTTGCTAAATCTGTATGTACAGTATTAGAGGCAAATATGGCAAAATGAAATGTCTATATTTTTAAATTGTGTTGACATTTGAGTCTTGTCTTAAAGATAGCTGCTTATTGTGTTTTGTGTGATTCAAAAATCCTTATCTTGTCAACATGTCTGGAATAAAACTGGAAATACCATGTGCCCGACGCTTCAAATATGTCACCTCTGCCTTGGACCCGAACAAGTGCAGAGCTGATGGAGAAAAAGCCTGATTTGAACCGAAATGTCAATCGCTGACATTATTCAGATGAAAGTAATCAATAGGTTATGTGTGTTTAATGCATAACTTGAAATGACAAATATAGTGCGCGGCTTCTGGGCAAGACCAATGTTCTTTGGCATGGAAGTTCAGAACTGGAAAATATCAAATTAAACCATGGTATAAGTGTAAACTGGCTGTGGGAGAGAATTGGGCCATGCAGGCTTCTCCTATAAAGATCGAGGTTGTGTCAGAGACTTTTCAGTCTAATGTTAAACCAATGGAGATTTTAAGATGCTAAATATTCTAAATGTAGCGCTCATTCAAAAGTATTCTGATTCTACAGTGTGATAAATGTACCTTATCAAGTTGTTCCACTGCTTTTTTGTTTACCTTTTTCAAAATGCATCTCTATGGACGTTTGGCCAGTTACGTAATGTGTTTCAGGTTCAATCTTAGTCTACATTTTCATACCGTATAGAATGATCATAGACACAAAAAGATATGTTATGTTATTGGAGAATTATTGTCTGAAATACAGTCGAATAGGCTTTTGAAGACGGTGTTGTTCAAAACCACGGAGCAGGTGAACATCTCCAAAAATGTCATTCAAGTCTGGAATTCCTTTGGACCAGGAGGTTTTCGACATGACATCATCACTAACCATCAGCCCGTTTTTTGGAACCTGATTTTGTGGACGGACGCTCATGAATACATCGAAAATAGGGGAAAAAACTATGACCCTAACATTTTCAGCTTTTATGCATGTTTCTTTTCATAAGATTTGGTAAACTTTTTCATGTATTTGAAAATCATATTCGCTTCAACGAGAAGATAAAAAGTTGTTTGACCTTTACAAGACCACCTTTAGTGGTCTAACCTAGTCCTTGCAAACTGCGTTTTGGCTTTCAAAAGAAAAAGAGTCAGGATCTCTTCAATAAAAATAGAGGAATGGACAAGTAGACTGTGTTCACTGCTTTTTGTCAATCTTTGTAAGTAATTTAAGATCTGGAATCCATCAAATTTCCGCTTTTACTTGTGATTCAATAGACTAACCTTCTTTGAAACTCGTTCAGTCAGACCTTATTATATTATAAAATGATCACAATAACACATTTTGTATTTTTACTTTTTGCACCCTCTAAAGTTATAGATGAAGTACAAAATGTAAAATCTTGTTACGAGACAACCTTGGTTGGTGTTGTAAAACATATAACTCATATAAAATGAGAAAGACTGAATGAAAGGTGTGTTCAGCTAATACCAAAAGGTACTTTTCCTTATATCCTTATATATTTTCCTTTATTAGCAGATTTGGTCCACAGACTAGAGTTTTGCTGTATTTTAAAGTAATGCCTTTGTCTGTTTGTTGCTACTGTTTGGAGGGAGCAATTGGGATGTTTTGAACGTCCCCCTTTTTATAATTACTGTTAAGAGCAAGGACTTAATGGAAAATATTTGGAGGTTTTTGGAAAACGGTACATACACTCAACACAAATTTCCATACCATAATAATCCTGCAAATGTTTTTAGATGATAGAATGTAATTAACACAAAATATGAGTAGTTCTTCTTATATGGTTTTATAGTTCTGATGCACTACTGTAGATCAAGATTTTTTTTTTGTGAGTTTGCAACTTTTGAATTGCTAAATCGTAATTGTTCTTAATATCTTAACTAGATTGGACAGATTAGAAAATGTCCTATATTTGTGTGTCTACTGCTGCTTTTTTAAATGAGAATGAGGAAAGAATGAATCCCTGTCTGAATTAAGAGCTTCTTTCAGTGTTTTTTTTTTTTCTTCTTCAAAAATAGAAAAAGGCAATATGCATAAAAACCAGGTTGATCAGAGTAATAATGACCTGCAGGCAGAATAGAGCAATTAACAGGGAGTCCAGGGGAGAGCTGAGAACTATTAAGAGCCACAGAGGATCAGCCCGCTCCCCACTTCTGCTCTTTCTAACCAACAACACCGTGTACCACACTGATGAAAACATTAGTGGAAATCCAAGAAAACGCACTAATTACAGAGAGATGGGTGGAAGCGGCTGGGGAGGGGGAGGGTGAGTGGGCCGAGCCAAAGATCCCTTGTGCTTCCGAGACATTTCCCATCCAATTTAATATGTTGCATCAGTTATTTTGATCTGCTGTTTCTTGCATATAATTTTTCCATTTTTACATCAAGTCATGATTCCACTGGGCCTGCTGATTGAACCTGGTCCAAATCACCTAAAGCGAAAATTAAAAAGGGAAACTTGGCAGTGATTAGAGTGCGGGGCGCTGTTGGAAATGAAATAAAAATTGCTTTATTGTCACTGAGATAATGACTGTGAATGTTGTATTCAGTTTAATGTGATTGAAAGGAGTTTGATGTTTAAACTCTAATTGATAATTTTACACCAAATAAACTGAGTCAAACTGGAAAATTGTCATGTTTAATGTCTATTTACTTTAATTACAACAAGAAAATCTCAGCAAGTGCAGTATAAAAGTAATTGAGCAATATTATTTTTTGAACACCCTGCTTCACTTCCAATCTAAAACAATTATAAAATACAAGCGCCATAATTACATCAGGGCTTTTTTGCACATGATAGGGTGAACAAATTGTCTTATTCTATTAAAATCCTGGTCATAGAAATATACGACCAGATAAACTAAGATATGAACGAGATAAATAGAAAAAGTTCAGAGCAAAACGTACAATTTTGTATTAGTTATATTAAGAGTAGGCTTTGTTTTATTATTGTTATCGGGCTGAATTGTAAACAGCCTTTCCTATCTTCTCCTGTCTATCACTGTCAGCCAATCACAGCCTGTGCCTCTCAAACAATCACCAAACTGATGGAAAATTTCAAAACCCAAGTCTCTTTGTGGCCTGTTTTTCTGCAAAATTGCTCAATTACAAAGTGTACAAACCTTGAATCTTTCATAACTGTCAAACCGTGGACTCTTATCCTTGTAAATCCTGCCTTTATGTAAAAGAGCAGCCATCCTGTAATAGGTTTCAAATTGTTTGGTCCTCCTGAGTATTCATCTGGCCAGCGGTTTGTGAGTGTCTCTCCGAACCACACGCACTTAATGACGCCATATTGCTCTTGTGGACAATCTGTTTAATTGAGATTGATTGAGTCGTTGAGCCCATTGGAAATACAGGGACAAAAAGTGACAAGAGGCATTTAGTTGTGGCGCAGGCTTTTACCAGTAATTAGAAAATAATGAGAAAAGATGGTCCAAATAACAATGTTGGACTGTCATTACTAAGTGTCGGTAGTAAAATGTTAAAGTGTGCACAGGGGAAGAACAGACACAGGTAAGAGGAGTCGGAGCTGTAAAGGTTATACTAGCCAGGGCAGAACTCTGCTTTATTTCAAATGTGTGAGCTCTCTTTTGTTATATTGCAAGAAACAAGACACAAAAACACTCACAAAATCTGAATATTCAAGATGGGTTTGGCAAGTGAAAAACACACAGATACACAGAGCCATTAGACAGCTATTTATAATAGTTAATATACAATAGTAGTTTTTAATTTTATCTGCAGGTATATCACATACTTTTTGTGAGACTTATATACAATTTGTGGACAATTTTGGTAGCTTTGTAGCAGCAGCTTTTAAGGTCAGATTAAATACAGAGGTGTACCTTACCCTAACTTAATTCAGTTACTGCAAATTGTGTCATTCATCCTATTGACACAATTTTTTTATGTGCCGGGATTAATTGTCGTATTAGAAATTGTGTGCTAACTATTTGAGCTGATAATAGTACAAGAATGCTAAAACGTTTTTAGCACTTTTGCCTATTAATGCTACCATTTCTATTTTACTTAGGTATGTAATAATGTTTTTATTACTTTTCTATTTGTTTGTCATTGAATAATTGTTTTTATTTTGTAACTTTAAGAGCTACTGTGTCCAAGTAATCAATAAACAATAAATGTATAGTATATTCCAAGTATATACGTATCTTAAAGTTGCACTTGGGTCGTTATTCAAGTGCAGAGAGAAGATGACTCTCCTGGTCAGTTGAGATGGTTAAGGCTATAGGCAGACGAGCTCTAAATGGCCCATATGAGAAAGGTTACTCAAACATGGTCAAGCATCAGCATTCTGTCAAATGTCCCTTATACACGACGGCGTTTGTCTCTGCACTGAAAGTGAGTGTGCTGCTTCTATACAGGTATCGTTTCCTGGCCTCGGTGTCACATTTAATTGGTGTATTCCCCCAAGTAAATAAAAAGGTGACATTTTCTCTTTGGTGCCTGGCCTGGAATGCTGAAAAAGACAGTTCACTGAGGCCCCTGAAATGTCAAGAAGGAATAATTTTCATCACATACTTTGCCAGCTTTGGTATGTTAGCCCGGCTCTGCTCTGGGAACGCCGGAAAGGTCACCGGCACATTTAACTTATTTTATGTCAACATTTGGCTCAGAATCAATGGCAGCTTATCCGTGATCAAAGATAAGTAGGCCGCTGCTAAATCTTTTCTCCTCTCTGCGTCAAAATACGATCAGATGTCAATTTCTCTCTTGGTCTTGCATCACTCATGTTTAGAGCAACATTTTGTGATATATAGACTTTATATACGTTTTGGAAATTAGTTTAGGGTATCAAATTTAAACACTACAGAGGTTTGCACTAAATCAAACCCTTCTCCTCCATCTGCTGTCACTATGCAACTCTGGCACATTGTTACCCAGGTAAAACCCATCAGCAAATACAAGTAAAGTATTGTCATACTTGTTGCCTGATCTCAACAGCTCTCCAGAAGAGGCCAAACTTGTTGGTACTCGGATGGGAGACCGCTGCGAACACCAGGTGCCAGTGGGACGGTACTGGCTTTAGTGCTCACTGTCATTGTGTCCTTAGGCAAGACAATTCACCCACCTTGCCTCCAGTGTTCATGTAAACTGGTGTATGAATGAGAGAGTCTGTGTGTGAATGTGAGGAAACAGATGGAATCCACCCCATGGCTGCAACCATGTTCACAGCATGTAAATCATATGTTCATTAAAATGCACTGTCCAAACCAAATAAACAATTCACCATTACAACGACCCCACATTAACATTTAGTATAAAACATGAATAAAACCTGTACAGTAAAACACAATTTAAATGTAAATTTAAGATCCCAGACATTTAATAGAAAAAATACTTCACAATTTAAATTAGATAAGAATGTGTAGTTCATTGCCTGTGTATGACAATATATATTTTTTCAAACTTGCTAATACAAAGCGACTGGATCAAACGCACAAACTTTACAAACCTTTAGTGTGGTTCCGGATGACACTCCAGATCTAGGAATTCTAAACATATTTTCCCTCTAATACTTTTGGCTGAGAATCAATACAGCAGCTTTTCCATCATCAAAGATAAGTAGGTCATTGCACATTCCCCCTCTTTCCCCCCAAATACTTAGATGTCAATTCCTACCTCGCTGTTGCATCATTTTTAGGTGTTGCGCTCGTAAACACTGGCAGAGCAGCCCTCGCGGCACTATAAACAACTTTAAGCGGCCTGGAAAAAACAAACAGATAAAAGCACGCCTTTGACATAAAAACATGACAATTTCCCTCTAAGAGCCTCTCAGAAAAATAAATCCGACAAGAGAGAGAAAAGGGCTTTACTGACGGAGCAGACATCATTGAGTAAATCCGTGTTATGTATCACTTGGCACCGCTCTATGGCCGGCTTTGGCCCAATGAATTACCTGCTACATCAAAACAGCTCTGCACTGTTCATAGACATTCATCTAAACAGGGGCGGCTTGTTCATCCAATGCTTTATAAAGGGATGATTAGAAACAGCAAGACCTTATTTAAAGCACACCTCCTCTCTCCTGGGCTTGCGTGGCATATTGGCAAGTCATGCTGATCAAATTGTTGCTGCTAAGGTTTGAAGTCTCCATTGACGAGGATTTGCACCGTTGTTTGCTTCTTAACAATCTAAAACATCGCACCACCTTAAGCTTCTCTGTTTCAGGATTTAGGATTCATGGGTAACGTAGGCTGATGTAGAAAGAACCAACCTGCTAAAGATGTCAAGAGGTGTGGAGGTTGGTAGTTTATGTGGGTTTGGTAACACTGTGGATGCAGCCGCACTGTCAGTGTCCAAATCCATGAGCTGTTTGCATAATAGGTAAAGCCTGCTGTTGCCGTGTTGTGATAGATTCATCAAGACAATCCAAAGCTTTGAACAATGAGAATCGGAAGTTGGCACGAGATGTAGCTGTCTATGGAATCGGGAAAGCAAGAGATTACGCCTAGCATAGCAAATGAGGGCAATACATTGTACAACAATCAGACATAATATTATGACCACTGACAGGTGAGTGCATGAAACAGATTATCCCTTCAGCATGGAAAGCAGGTGGGATATGTTGTATAAGACGAATTTGCTCATAAGAAGATGTTAAAAATACTAAAAACACAGAAAGGTAAAGGTTCTGAATACAATTTTTTATGTTGGAGGGTGTCAGAATGATGAGAATTTAGGAACGTTGCCATAGCGATGAACAATTTAATACAAAATATTATATAATTTGAATTGGAAAAAGTCCTCAAAATGATGATTTTAACGTGTAAATAACATAAAAAAGAGAACTTGTTCATTTCAAACTCTTTCCAGCAGTTCACATGTTAATGCTCATTTACCTACTGCATTCACAGCATCAGAAATATTCACAGTGATGAGTTTAAAAGCTTTTCATAACTCTCTGAGCTCAGAGGGAGTTTTGCCGTGGCAATAAAGCAAACAAACATTAGCAAGCGAACAGCACACTTCCTGCTCCTTGGAGAATGAAACGCTCTATAATCAGATGCAGAGAAAGCGCTGTGCTCTCCTTTTCACCTGAATAGATGCTTCTACAATATATCTGTACTGTGCAAAACAGATTTTACTATATTATATGCAAAAATATCAGATACAGGCTCTTGAACATCAATCGGTAGTCTTATAACGGAATCAGTAAATATCGGTTATTGGCACAACAGAAAGACAAATACTGGTTTCCAAAAATCGGACCATCCCTAGTTTTTATTATTCTGGCACAAACCCAGAAGTCGTGCTGGTGCGCTCTCAGGTGGCTAGTTTTGTAAACAATGCCGTAACACAGTAACACGTTTTGGCCCCTGAAAGTTTCAGGGATTCCAAATTCCAAAAGGGCCGGCTTGGGACGGTCTTATGACAGGATTTTTCCAAAACAGTTCTTGTGGAGAGTTCCCTGATTGCAATCTCTCAAAAGTGGCCCAAAAAACCCAAAACATTTAGAATTTGAAATGATGTAAGGGCACCTCCAATTACTAGCATGAGATCACACCATTGTTATGCATGATTGGTGCAGAAATATGAAAAATGTCATCCTATATTTTACTGTATTTAGTAAGAAAAAGTCAAAAGATAAGAGTTCCAACAGTCTTTTATAAGCGCTACAAGGGAAACTAATCGTAACAGAGCCTGAAAATGCAAACACTAAAATCAGGACAACACACATTCCCCAAAATGTAGCATACATGTACACGCTCCGTGTCTATTATCTCACCCCCAGCTAACAAGCAAGTGCCCAATTAACAAACAAGGGGCTTAACAAGCTCTGATTGTTTAACGATGGCTGACATTAGGGGGCGATTTTAGCCTAATGATGAATTCCCAACTGGAGCAGAAGATGTGTATGACAGCAACGTATCAACATTATTACAATTTGTGATAATGAAGCTGCCACTGTGAACACTTTAGAAGTCATTATGCAAAAACACAACAACAAAAAAAGTTGGCGCACTTTATATGTAACACAAACAGTGCAATACTTTACAGATCGAATGCTCCAGGATTTCCCATTAAGGCTTTGCAATTAATCACATTTGTTATTGTGATTTATTATTATAACTGTTGCTCTATTCTTTTATCTTTTGTAAAAAAAATTAAAAAATAAACACCAATATCTGGCCCAAAGGCTTTATTGGAAAGTACATTTGTAGCGTAAAATTAACGAATAAAGTCCACCAATGACTGTTCTAATCGATTAAAAAAAAATTATAATGAAAATACCATGAGCCACTCGTCTACAGTTGGCTACAGTGTCATGATATATTACTAATATAATCTATTATGCTTTCTATACAGTTCAATTTTAACAGTATTGAAGTAATTGTTTTAAATAATCGTAATTTTGATGATGAGCCAAATACTCGTGATTTTTGAATATGATTTTTGATAATCAGCTACCATAAACAAACAAGCAAGAACAAGACCAGAGAGAAAAGACGTAATCAACAAGCAGACATCCACCAAAAACAGAACACACAAAAAAAGGGGAAATCATGACACACAAACCCACAGAAAACATCCCAATTCGTCCATAGTCTGTCAAATTTGCCCATTTTCAAATTAATTCCGACTGTGATCCTTTCCAATTTACAAATGTCCAAAGTAATGTCTGTCCAGTCCCTGTTTGTTCGTGTAATGTGTGTCATCGACTTTCCTGTGATGACCCCTTCGCCGCCGCCAAGAGTACGTTCCAGAGGTAACTGTTTATTGTGTCCATGGCAGGAGACTTCAGGCCCAAGTACATTTCTCCAAAATTGAATGGTAATGTCAAAAGCTGTTTGTAGTGCATCCTTAATTTCATTCCAAAACTTTTCACCAACAGGACAGTCCCAGAATATGTGATAGTGGTTTGCCTCCTTGCTGCCACAGTTTCTCCAACAGTCTGCATTTCCCTGTGAATAATGGGCACTTTGACATGGAGTTATGAAAAACCAACAAAACTCTCTCCAAACATGAGATTTTTTTTGTTCTTTAGGTATGTACAAACATCTTCCTACTCTTTGTCTGCCAAAACAAGACCACTCTCTCGTTCCCATTTGTTTTTAATATATTTAGTAGAGTAGCTGTCCAGATTAGAAATGAATTGCAGCGACCATATGATGATATGATGATATGTTGTCTGATATATAATAGTGTCTTATGAACCTCTGTTTTGTGTCTGGACAGAACCATCTCATGGACTGGGGCAAAGCTATGGTCACAGACAGGCACAGAACGCAACAAATGCCATTGTTGGATTAGGGAGGCCCACCAGACTGTAAATCGGGATGAGGGGGCATAACAACTTTACCTAGGATACAGTTCTGAAGAAGTCAGATGCAGATGGCGCTGTCATCCTACTGATGGAAGTAGGAACTGTGACTAAATGGAGTAAAACGTGCCAACATATCGAAATCATGAGACGCCACTGAAACACTTCATGAAGTCACGAATTGAAAAACTGTTTTATGATCAAAACACAAGCACACAAATAAAACAGCATCACAGTTAATAGTCACACTTTTCCCATTGTAACATGAACCAATGGAAAACAGCTCCTGAATTGTAAGTGAACAGAAAGAGGCCTGAAGTCTGTGTGATCACCATAAAGCCTTCTCCTTGTCACAAAGTGAGCATATAAAAGCTATAGACATGTGCGCAGCTTGGTCTGAAGTTGATCTTCTAAAGCCCTCTGTGCTCCTCTTTGCCTTTTGTTCTGCTATTTACCATCAAACACACCAAGACCATATATAGGAACATTGGCATGAAAAGCAACGAGCGAGTGAGGGAGAATGATGCCTTCAGGCGATTGAGACACTCTCATCTCCTCAGCGGATGTCAGGCGATTTCAAACGGCCCAGACAAATCTGTGTGAAGACTTAGAGACAGCTCGTGTACAACCTCGCTCCCATCCTACACTTTGTGACAATTAACTGTGTGAAAAGAAGCATGGCTATGGATCCCTGTTTAGGTCTTAATTAGAGAGTGCCTTGTACAGGCTGCAAACTTGATCCAGTAATCAGTTTTGACAATTTTAGGTCTACCAAGCCCGTTACAGAATGAGATATAGTTATTAGAGACAGAAGTCGTTTAGTTTTACAAGTTGTAGCAGTTGTAGCTTTTATAGGGATTCTTATCAGCCAAAGGACCCTTTATCCTGAGAACTTTTACATTCATGCTCATCCGCCACAGTATTTAAAGTAAAATCTCTCTCCTCTTTGTAGATATATCTTTTCAATTGATATAGCATACAGCATATAAACCAAGCATTCCTTTGGTAAAGATGACTTGCTGAAGTTCTAACTAAGCCTGAGAATCGGGATGAAATGGGAATTAGACCATGTTGAATATGACAATGGGACTTAAGCTTCTCTATAAGGAAAAGTGGTTGGACAAAATGAGGCTGTATAATGAATGTTTCAAAAGTAGTTTTGTAAAATATGTCTAAAGCAGGGGTACCAGATTTTGGAAGATGGAAGTTTAAATCTATTTAAGTCAGCATCTATTTATCACAAAGTCTTTGGCACATTATTAGTATTTACAGGCAAGAATGTTGTGCTTTTTTCAAAAGGTGAACTGAAGTGTGGGTGAACCACACTCAGCCACTCTGCTCTCGGCCAAAAGCGTCATACAGCAACTCACCTGGCTCTCTCTAACGCCGGGCTCACATCGCATGCAGTGCAGCTCCAGTGCAGTGACTGCAGACTTTCTGTAGCATTTGAAGTGGAAAGAGGAGCTCATATCGCATGTCGTGGTGGTGCCGGCGGAGGTGCTGCGGTGCTCCATATTCTTTCCTTTGGATTGAAGTTTTGCCGGCCGCTGGAGCCCATCGCAAGCCTTTTCCCTATATTAATGATTAGTTATCGCATATCGCATGAGCATGTGTTCTTGCAAGTGCGGGATCAAATTCTGTGACAGCACCACAGAGCTCCGGTCCGAATGTGAGCTGTCCACCACAAGAGCAGCGCTCCAACACCTCAGCCGGACCTGGGCCGGGTGCAGTGGGAGTGAGGCGTTAGGAGTTTGCATTAATAAAATGTTTGAGAAAATTAGATGCAGGCATTGTGCAGGGGCCTGATTTTGAACATATTTTATGAAAAAACTAAATGTACTCAATAAAAGAGATGATGAGATTGTCCTAACTCTGAATGAAAATACACAGGTCTCAAGTACCATTTTGACTTCTGAAGTTTCAGTTTGGTTCAGATGATTGAAGAAGTGTCTCGACAAGGGAGGAAATGTAGGCCTCTCTCCTTAACCCATGATTATTGGAAATACAACCATTCTGACCAGCATGGATTATCCTGTTTCCACAAAGTATTGGTCAAGTGTAGCTATGAGGTTTACTGCAATCTTTAATATGTTCTCTGCCTAAAAGAAGTTCATTAGTGTTAGCACAGTGGTATCATGTCAAACCATAGCAACAGAAATAGTGACATATTGCAAGTTGTCAGAGTTCTGCCTTACTGCTCTGCTGGTACATATTCATCATGTTTGTGACAAGTGGAGTATGATGTTTTTAATTGGTACAACCTCCAGTGGCACCGGAGCTGGGTCTTTAGGGAGCACACAGCCTTATATCTGTATGTGCAAATATGTACTGTAAATGCATTTAAATGAACACGCTTGATGCAGTGTGTCTAAACATGCCACAATAAGCATAATTGCAGCGTGTGCATTGCTTCCTGGAGAGAATTCTGCATGTGATTAGGGACTACAAATAGTTATCCTTTATATAGCTACTGAACATTACAAAATAAACATGAGGTGGGCCTAGGTATGAGACGATTGTTCACATTATGTTAACGATGGATTTTAATTTTAATTTTCACTTTCTTCATCTCTTGGAAATTTCAATTCAAAAGAGGTTTGCAAAGTGGATAAAATATCCCTCTGGACAATTTTTCATTTGCAGATCCTTTACAAAGTTATAGTTAAAAGAACACTGATGGGTTGGGGGATTCAAAATATAATATGCTTTTGAGCCAAGAATGCACACTCAAGTGACCAGGAACTTTCACATTTGAGTTTCGCGAGGAAAAAGGACTTTTTTGGAAGCTGAGATAACACCAAAAGAGCCACGAATCAGGCTTTGAACACAATATAACTCGAGAGCAGCGAGAGATGCTTCAAAGAATGAGAAAAGGGTGATGTCCTAATGTAATACTATAAAAGGTTATGGGTTTTGCTCACCGGGCCAGATGAATGTATTTGAGTTTACATGTCCTCTCTGCTCCCTGTTAAAAGATTATTTTTGCTGTCCAGCCACTTGCCTACATAAGGTGAAGCTTATTGTCTCTATTCACTGAATGTGAAAGTGAATGGTTGTATCCGTCCAACTGTGCACAGTTGGTTCTGGTCCACCCAACAATTCTTCATCCTTTACATAAAAATAGTCCCATGTACAGCAGTCATCAAACATAGAAATAAACATCATCAAACTTTTTTTTCACATAATGAAGTTAAATTTGTTGTGTTGCAGTACAGATATATTATAAAAGCGTATATGCGTGGGAAAATTAGTCCATTGAGTCCATTGTTTTATTCTGTGTTGTTAGCATGCTAGTCGTTGTTAGCTTTGCCGTGACAGTAAAACTTGCGTTGTGAAAAGCTCTTATAAACTCATCGTGGTGAATATTTAGGATGATCAGAAGGCATTAGGTAAGGGCAAAACGTTTAAAAATAACTACTTCTTTTCCCATTTTTAAGACAGTAAGAATCCGGTACAGCGGCTTTAAAGAGCGTGATGGAGCAGGGCACAATCACAAACTCACTCTGCAAAAAGTGCTCTGCGTCGGTCCGTCTGCTAAATCAATGTCTCAACGTGATTTTTAGTTTGTTGCACTTTATTTATTACTTTACTTCATTATTTGTCCCTTTTTTGTTTTTGTTTTCTATCTATTTATTCAACTTATTCATATAAATGAGCATTAGCATTTCCCGCTAACAACGTAACACTTCAAATAACCAAAGTTAAACGGAACACCCTAATATAAATTACAGTAAAAAAATAACAATCGTATTAATGAAATGGGCTTTAAGTTTGCATTGCCGTGGTGTTATTTTACAGCCACAATAATAATCGTACTAAATGTCACAAAATGGCTGTACCTGCCACTGCCAGGCCCTTCTTCTTCTCCAGACTCTCCACACACATTAGGACCCTCGCTAATGATACCACGTCTCTCTCTCTCGCTCGCTCTCTCTCGCTCGCTCTCTCTCTCGCTCTCTCTCTCTCCCTCTCTCTTGCTCTCTCTCTCGCTCTCTCTCTCTCTCTCTCGCTCTCTCTCTCTCCCTCTCTCCCGCTCTCTCGCTCTCTCTCTCCACACTCTGCCCCCCTTAACTAATGAACCCTACCTCCAACACATTTGCATCTCTCTAAATTAGCTTGATTATTTCTGGCTAATTAGCATAAGTGTATGGAAATTAAATTGGCTATAGTGCCACGGTAGCTTCAAGGTGTTTTGCCATGTGATGTTTGGGCCACATTTGATGATTTCTTAGCCGATACGTGTTCATTTTTGTGCAGCAGAATTTCGATTCACGGCCCGAGAAAACCTTTAAGATGTTTAATCCGATAAAAACTTTATTAGATTTGTTTGAAATTCAATTAGACAGTATTCCACTGTCACCTCAAATGATTAATGGGTTAGAAGCATCAGAGGTTGAATTAATGAAGAATCGCAGCTGGACATAAAGCACAATTTCATGGTCAAAGCTAAATAAATGAGCTAACTAAAACGCACTGATTTCTCTTCGTAGAACCTCTTAATAAAAGGCATTGCACTGATGTAGCTTTTGGGGCTAGACTTGGTGTAGCCATGTTCCTTCACACCACATCCCAAAGGTGCCCCTTGGTCCCTTGTAAATTCACATACACTAATAAGCCTGACATGTATTATTAATTATATGTTCAAAGTATTCCCCCTGATTTTTAACCCCCAACCACCACGGCATCAATCCCAATGCTAATGCCAACCCTGTGAACTTTTCTATTCTCCAATGTCCATGGGACGTTCACTGATGAAAGAAAAATGAGATTATTTTGAGTTTAAGTGGAATTAAGGGCCCTGACCAGATATAAATGACCATGTAGACCGCAATTACGACCATCTCACAAACATTAAATAAATCATGATTGTAGTAGATTACTGAGGTACATTTGAAAATTCCACTGTGGATTTTTTTTTGCCATTTCTATATAGTACTTATGTTAGTTTGCATTGATTTAAGCGCACAGAATAGGTTTGATAAAAACAGGGTTTTTATTGGTTAGAGTCCACCATTATCTAAAATTATAATCAGTAATCTAACCATAAATAGGTTCCTAAACAAGTATTTCACTTTTGTGTTTTTAGGGGAAAAGATGGAATATTTTGTGACTTGCACATGCATGTTTTATAGTTCATTTATTGAAAGGAATAAGCCGGTTTTGTCCCATAGAATCGCTTTACTGTTTCCAGCGTATCTTGGCCTCTGCTCTGCTATAATTCATCTGATTCTAACAAAATAAAAATCTTTTTTGCGACAACATAAATGAAACCAAAAGCCACACTTTTTTTTTAAACATTACATTTTTCTTGGGCTGTTTTTTTGGCCAAAACCATCCAAGTTACTGATTAACTCCCAGTGTCCAGCCACAACATTAATTCAGTGTGAGACATAATAACGTATGGTAAGATGTTCACAGTCAGAGGCTGAACCAAACCTGCGAGTTTTATGTGGTCCTTATCTGAGTTAATGAATCAAAACCTTCTCAAGTGCGAACTGTCACATTGCCACAGCGCTTTAACAAATGTGCCCACGATGGGGCTATATTAGGTTTCCTCTAAAGCATAAACAAAGAAATCCACACATTTCAGTGCATTAACCCTGGGGACTGTATGCATGTACTCTGAAATATACATGAGAATAAGTTCATTTGTGCTTCACTGACTTGCGTCCTCTGTTTTAACACCACGCTTGTCTGATGTATGATACGTCTAATGCCATACTTTGGGGGTAATGATAACATTTATGAGCATGATGCTTTTTCACACAGGAATGCTGTAGGTTATTGATGAAGCTCACTGTGTACCATTACTTATGAATGAAAAGACGGTGTGAGAGAGATGTGAGGAGAAAGTATGGATATTATACAGCGCTCGCGTCCATTGAACTATATTTCATCAAAGCTTGCGGCTGGAGATGTCATAGACAGGTTGTATAAATGTCTGAATCAGGGGTTCAAACACTTTTCAACCCACACGAATGTAATTAACCACAACAAAGTTGCAGCTAATTGGAAAAAAAGCAGGGCTACTTTTATGTGCATAATGTGAGCAGGGTTGTGTAATACATGATGTTAATTGAAGAGGATGAAAGCCCAGAGAGTGGAAGGCCAATGTGAAGAAATGCAGAGTATGGATAATGGACAGGAGAAATATGTTCTAAGTGCAACTGTAATTAGGTTACAAGATTTTTTTATTTTTTTTTCCCAATTCCCTGTAAGTTGAATTACAATATTATAGAATCTACTTAAATCATTTGTTTTCTCTACATCACTTCTTGAGATACCGGCTTAAGACCCGGATTTCTGTTACAGAATATGTAACAGAAATCTGTTATGTATATGTATATGTGACTCGCTGTGAATACCGTCCGGATGCACTGTAAATGGTTGAAGCCAAAATAACTGGGTTTAATTGAGGAAAAGTTTGTGCAAAGTAGTTCAAAGATGCACAATCTAGTTTTTCTAATTTTGTCATGTTTGTGTCCATGTAGAAGTTATTGCTTTGCCTAGAATGTTCCACACTATGGCATTAAATGTATCTAACTTGCATGTATTTATTTACAAGTGTTACAGAAAAACACCATTTTTACTGTGAGCGGGGGTCTCAGCTCAGCTAGTGGTCGAAAGAGTATTGAATATTTGTACTCAAAAAAGTACAATTACATTACTGATACTAATATTTACTCAAATACAAGTTCAAGTACTGGGACAAAATCTGTACTTAAGTAAAAGTATAAAGTACACAAGAAAAAAATACAAATACTCAGAATACTAGTTACCGGTAGTTACTTTTCAAATTATTTCAGTATATTTTTAGATCAGTCTTTTTTGAACAAAAGACTGATTGGAACATTGGAAGGGGACTTGAGCTGTGCTCACTGCTCATGGTAAATGTAACTAATTGCAATTACATGGCTAAAATTATACTTATAAAAGTACAATTACAAAAAATCTACTCAATTAGTAATATGAGTCGTTATAATGAATGACTTTCCACCCTCACCTGTAACTATTGTGGACCAATTTAATGCCATACTGTGGAACTTTCCAGGCAAAGTATTACAATTTTCATGAGACAAGCACGTGGCTCCTCTAGAGAGTCTATAGGAACCTCAACAACTGTACAATTGTATTGATAAAAATATCCAATATCAGTTCTGCAGTTTTTAACAGGAAGTCAATGGCACCTGTTTCTCGATATTATGTTTTACAATGAAACAAATTATGATCCACTTTGTATATAGTAATTGAAAAACAGCATTTTATGTTTCGTATGTCTTTATTCAAAGTTATTGCTTTGAATGATAAAAGAAAATGTCCTCCGTCATCCTAAATAGTCATGAAGCATATGATTAATTGCATGAGTTTGAGTACTGACCATACACAGCCCTCTTACCACGCATCCAGAGGTCAAACAATATGATCAGATGAGCTAATCAGCCCTCTTATTCAAACCCACACACCGCATCACAGAAAAATACTATAAAACAACAGGGTTGTGGAAATAGAGTTGTGCTAACTGCTGCTCAAATCCTCCACTGTAAAACTATTCTTCAAGCATTTATATCTCTCTCTCTCTTCTCTCTCTCTCTCTCTCTCTCTCTCTCTCTCTCTCTCTCTCTCTCCTCTCTCTCTTCTCTCTCTCTCTCTCTCTCTCTCTCTTCTTCTCTCTCTCTCTCTCTCGGTCTCTTTCCTTTAATTCCTCTCTCTTCTTTTTCTTTGAATAATTTACAGCAGCAGGGGAGAGTGGAAGTGCATTTATTTTGAGTGTGTTTGCGTTTAAACAGAATGCCTAATGATTGCCGATGGAGAAACTGCAATAATCCCATTTATGTAGAGACCTTTTAGATGTACTGACACCCGTGGCAGACAGGCTAGGCCAAGCACTGTGTACCCCCCAAAGCCCCTTCCCATCCTATCACATCTGACATTCTTTGTGTGGGTGTGGAGAGAGATCAAAATGCAGAGCTGTGCATATACCTCCACCCTCGATCAAGGAGAGGCCTTTGGGGCATCCCCTCTCACAGTGCAGGTTTGTGGGGGAAAAAATCTTATTAAACACAAAGTGTATGCATTTCAAACTATTTCTGCGTTTCCACAAATGTGAGGAAAAGGAAAGGCGCTTTGAAAAGTCTTGCATTTGTTTATAGTCCAGAGGAAGCACATATTGAATGCATTACAGTGTCTTTTTCTCAAAGCTAAAAACAGCATCAAAAAGCATGAGAATAGGGAATGTGCATTTCTGTTTTTGTTGTGGAAGTTTTGTCCCTATGGCTATTTGGCATTCACAGAATAATATTATTGCCCATAGATTATGCAATATGCAACTTTATGAATGACTTTTCAAAAGGGTTTTGGGAGCTTTTTATTCCAGTCCCTGCTGATTGTTACTAACATGCACTTTTGTGCTCATCCCAAACCTGGATCAATGTTAATTGTTTAATCAACAGAAGCTTCTGGCTCTTATAATAATGCCATATTCAGATTTTAGATCATTGATAGGTTAACTATGAATGACTTACATTCATAGTTATGATTTTGAGTCATGGTCATGGAAGTATACTATGAACTGGAAGATGAATCCAAGATGGCCTTTGTATTAGTGTCAATTGCCTGGGCTCAGGGGCACTTGAAGCAAAAAAAAAAAAAAGTTCTGCATTACTTCATGAGCCCTGCACCGCCCACTGTATGATGACAGAAACGTGCACCATGTGATTAGTTCTGACCAATCAACGCAATTGTGGTAAAAGCAGGCTGTAGGTTTTTTTTTGTTATTAAACAGATAGCATAAAGAGAAAAAGACAAACGATAAAATCAAATGAAATAAAATATACATCTCTGTTAATCATATGGTACGTATCAAACCCACCTGACAAATTTGCCCAAGTTCAAAGCAAAAGTAAATATTTCCATTTTTGTAAATGTCCAAAGTCACCTCAGTCCAGTACGTGGTAGTCATCCATTTTTTGTTTTTGCCTTTTTGGATGCAGCCAAAAGCACATTCCAGAGGTATCCACTGATCATCTCCATTGCCTGAGCCTGATTGTCAAATGGAATATCTGTGTCAAAGATAGTCTGCAGTGCCTCATTATCTCTGTCCAGTATTTATGAAGACACCTTGAGGATTTTCAATAGAATAAAATGTTTATCTTGTTGAAATATTTATAAAGTATCCCTTCTAGATTTGACCTTTTGGAAATCTGTGGTGCCCTGACAGTCCAACATAAGCAGTTTGATATCACAAAATGTACATTGCGCTCTATGGGAGAATACTTTCTGGGCTGTGCGCGAGTAAAACGGATTGCCCCCTAAGATATAGTCTCAGTCCTCCATTTGAGAATCACTGATCAAAAATACAATTTATCAAGGCTTTTTGAGATGATTCAAGTGCATCTCTTTTATTGAAAGCCTTTATCATAAGAGTACACAGAGTGAATAACATCAGTCTGTTTTGATGTTTTTTTTAAAGATTTTCTGCCGTAACAATTAGAACTAGAAGCATAATCCATGTTTATGATTTTTTTGTGGTAAATATGGTGAAGGCGATGTTGTGCAACCAGTGTATTGTGTGTCTATCTTTGCTTTATTAGTGTGTTGTATATATTATATATATATATTATATGTTCTAGTAGGCTTGGCAATACAACAACAAAATGAATCAATATTATTGTCCTCATGTTATATCCCAATATTTTATTAGATATGATTATGTTTTTCTCATGGCCTATTTGACATTTAACCCAAAAAAGAGTCACATTTCTTCCTTTCAAGTCTGCACCAAACTACATGCTTTTATTTGTTGTGTTCTGTTCATTTGTCTCGATTCGATACAAATTGAATGTACAAAAAATGAAATTCTTTCTTACTGGTGACCCCCCTTTGACTTTGAGAAAGACCTACCCATTCAGAATCTCTCAAATATCTAGGTGTGGTTCTCAATAAAGACTTGTCATTAATTTTAGAGAAAAACTATACCCCCTGTTTCCTCTATAAAGAAAAATCTTGAAAAATTGAACCTTTTTCCATATTTCAGTCAAAGCAAAAGGTTTGAAACCATTAAAATAAGTATCTTGCCCAGATTTCTCTTTCTATTCCAGACTCACTCAATTTCCATCCCAAACTGACTGTCCGATGACTGTTGTTGGGGCCAACCTTGTGTGAAAAATTACTTTCAGACAAGCGCCGATTAATTTCAGCTCAAATCAGAGCTATACTGGTGTGGCCTGGAGTACTAGACACAATGGAAAAATATTGAGTGTAATATTGTGCCGGGGGTTCCTGTACAGGCCTTACTGGCAGATGAAAAACAACAGAGTCATCTGGAGGAAGTGGAGAATCCCTGGGTACAAGCTGTGCTTACGACATGGAAAATGTGAATCAAAACATTTGAACTAAAAAAGGATGTTAAAATCTTAAACTGGCACAGATTTGAAACGTAAGATATGGATAACAAATGGCACTAGAAACGGCAATGACAGGAAGCCATTGCGAGTGAGTGCCTAATGCAAAAACAAAACGCACTTTTTCACACGTCCATATAAAAACACAAAATCAAGTATAAATATGTCCCAATCAGTGCTCACTGATTTGTAGGTGCAGCCTTCTGTTGCAATTTCTGCACATGTTCTGTACATGCCGATACCATGCCGATGATCTATCACAAAGCCCTAGTTGCCATGACGGTCTGCGTAATGCATGGCCGTTTTCTGTACAGTTGCTATGACGATGATGTCACAACGTTCCAACATCACCAACATTCCGCCATTCTAAGAGGTAGGGAAAATTTGAAGACGGAAATCCTGACGAATCCTGAAAAGATGAGAAGACCGAGGAATACCAAAAGCAAGTCCAGGAATCACACGAGAATTATCTACAAACTGAACTGTGAATGACGAAAATCGGACAAGAAATGCGACCTGTGAAAGCCAAGAGAGATGGAAACATCCAATGTTCTAGGATGAATCCTGACCAAATGACAAGGCAGAGGATTACCCGAAAGCAAGTCCAGGAATCAGAAGAGAATTATCTACAATCTGAACTTTGAATGACGTAAATCGGACAAGGAATGCGACCTGTGCGGCCCGCCGAAAAACAGGGATAAATGTGGAAATTGTGGAAAACCTGGAACTAATAGTGACCGCATTCCATAGAATGCAGTCACTGAGATTCTATAGAATGCAGTCACTCAATCAGCATTTGAATCCTTTTATAAAAAAACGTTTTCAAAAATTCCAGATGGCAAAGATGATGATATATATACCCTTGTCATATCCTTAATACCTAAAGAGGGAAAGGACTGACTTGACTGTGCCTCATACAGACCCATTTCTATTCGGAATGTGGACTATCGTATCTACCTCATGTCCACAATGATCAGACAGGATTTATTACCAAACGACAAACACAAGATAACATAAGACAATCTTTACACATAATGAATCATATACAAAAACAACAAAACAGAGCAGTAATAATAAGTTTAGATGCTGAAAAAGCTTTTCATTCTGTTAGTTGGCCATATTTATTTAAAGTGCTTAACAAATTTCAAATTGATGATCTAATTATAAAAAGTATTGGGGCTCTTTACGATCGTCCAACGTCAAGAATTTAAATCAATGGATTTCATCTGACAGATCTACTCTGGAAAGGGGGGTCAGGCAGGGCTGCGCCTGGTCTCCCCTCCTGTTTGCTTTGTATTTGGAACCATTGGGCCAATTCATTAGACAACCAAAAACAATTCATGGTGTTACAATTGATGGGACGGAACATAAAATTGCCTGCTATGCAGATGATGTTCTATTGTATTTGACCAAACTAGAAATTTCCAAACCCAATGTGATGCATTTTCTTCAAGAAGTTGGTCCAATGTCTGGATACAAATTAAATGTACAAAAAACTGAAATTCTCTCCTACTGGCATACCCCTATGACCTTTAAAAAGAACTACCCATTTGAATGGCAAACTGAATCTCTTAGATATTTAGGTGTGGTACTTCATAGAGACCTATCAACTATTCTGGAGAAAAATTAAACCCGTCTTTTTACTACTATAAAAAAAGATCTTGAAAAATGGAATCTTACCTACCTAATCTACCTAAGTCTAAATCAAAGGATTGAAACTATAAAAATGAATGTTTTGCCCAGATTCCCAGACTCTTCTGATTTCCATCCTCAACCAGCTGTTTGATGAGTGGAATAAAGCAATCTCAAGGTTCATATGGCAAGGGAAAAAACCCTGTATCCGATTCAAAACCTTACAATTATCAAAAGAAAAAGGAGGCTGGGGTTTGCCTGTTTTGAAAAATGATTTTATTTCACCTCAAATTCGAGTCTTACTGTACTGTTGTGACCCAGAATATGAAGCTCAATGGAACAACATTGAGATTAATATTGTGCCGGGGTTCCCGTACAGGTTTTACTGGCTGATGTTGAGTCTGTTGGAGGTGTGAGAATCCCTGGGTGAAATCTGTGCTTACAACACGGAAGGAGATCATCAAGACATACAAACTGGACAAAGATGTTAAAATCTTAAACTGGTTGGCTTATGACCAAGGTTTTGTACCAAATAGAACGGACCCGAAATTTCAAGGTCTGGATTACAAAAGGTATAAAGGTTTTTCACCAGTTGGTAAAAGATAATCAAATGAAAAGCTTTGATATGTGGAAAAAAATCCTTTGATTTGGAGAAACAGGACTTTTACAGGTTTTTTCAAATAAGGAGTTACTATAACCAAGAAATTAAACAAGCTAATGACCATTGTAGCCCTCTGACTGAGATGTTTATCAAGGTTTACAAATCGCAACTTTCAAGGGGAATAATATCTAAAGTATATAAATGCATTTCTAATCTGGACAGCTACTCTACTAAATATATTTTTAAAGTGTTCGAGGGAGAGAGGAGTCTTGTTTTGACGAACAAAGAGTAGGAAGATGTTTGTACATCCCTGTGGAGGACTACAAAGTCACATGTTTGGAGAGAGTTTTGTTGGAAGAATGTGTCACGTTTTTTCATAATCCCATGTCAAAGTGGCAAACCACTATCACGTATTCTGGGACTGTCCTGTTGTTGAAAAGTTTTGGACTAAAATTAAGGATGCACTACAAACAGTTTTTGACATTGCCATTCCACTAGATTTTGGAATTATGTACTTGGGCCGGAGAACTCCTGCCATGGACACAATAAACAGTTACCTCCGGAACATACTCTTGGCAGCGGCTAAAAAAGGCCATCACACAAAAATGCATGACACAAATTGCACCGACAATAAAGGACTGGACAGACATTACCTTGGACAGTCGTAAAATGGAAAAACTCACATTCGGCATTGAACTGAAAATGGACAGATTTGAAGGGCTATGGACTAAGTGGGATGTTTGGTTTGGTTTACGTGTGCCTTGATTCTTCTTTCTTTTCTCACTTGTTTGATGTCTGCCTACTTTGATTTTTGTTTTCGCTCTCTCTGTGGTCTTGTTCTTGTACTATTGTTTTCTTTTATATGTTTGAAAACATGTTAAACTTAAACAATATAATAATGTTTAAAAAAATATATAAATAAAACAAAGCTATGATTATTATAACCCTTTGACTGAAATCTTTATTAAGGCATATACATCAGAACTACATTTTTACCCGAGTTGGGATTCAAACTGACGACACTGTAGCCGACACTGTGCTGTGATTTAACCGCTCGACCACCAGGCAGCACTTAAATAACTTATTTCATATAAAAATCTACACTGCTACACAGGGTCACTCAATCAGGTTCTTTCAATAGAACGTCTATAATTAACTTATCTTTCAGCACAATCACAATTTGATCCATTGCAGCGTATTTGCAATGTGTTTGCGCATCACTAAAACGCAATTTTTCTCAAATAAGCTAACTGAATATGGCCTTGACCTTGTGGTTGCTGTTTTCTAATGCTTTTGCTATACATTTTTGAACGAAACACTTTCTGCCTTTTTATATCAAACTCTAAAACCTCCATGGCCATCTTTATAAAGATGTGAGTTCAGCGCTTGGATGCACCTTGACATGTACGTTGTTAGGTCCTCTCTTGGACACAACATTCTTCATTCATTGTAACCTGCTCTAACCATCTTGTGTAGCTTTGTATACTGTGTTGTGGTCCATTATCCGCTCCAATTTGCTCTCCAATTTGTCAGCTGTCTGCAGTGCTCCCCTATTCAAAGTTTTCATTCACCTTCTAGTCCTCCTCTCTAGGTTGCTACACTTTACAAATGTGTTTTGCAAGCTACACAATTGCACCACTCACGTGCAGAACTGCTGGTGAATAGCTGTAAGGTCTCTGGCTCTTGGATTTACTTAATATTAAGATCCATTTTGTGTTGGGTGTTAGCCTCGAGTCTCTCCTTGATGAATTTATGAGCATATGGTAAATTCTTCTGCAGGTCAGCATATGGCAGCAAACAGAATTCAGATTTAGTTTAGATTAAAACAGAGAAGAATGAAGAGAAACACCCAAGGACCCCACTCCTCCTCCATCCATCTGTCGTTTCCCGTGGCTACTGGAAAAGATGTGAAAAGTGTGAGAATAAATAAGTTAAACATCTGATGAAAGACACAATGCTGCAGGAGAGCGAGAGAGAGAGAGAGACAGAGAGAGAGCTGTTGTATTTCATTCAAATATCAAAACCTGTTCGGCACAGTGTATGTTTTAAAGTAAATTTGTAAGATTTTGTTTTCTAAATTACAAGCCCAATCTACACCACTTACAACAGATTGTGACTAGTTCTACTACATATAAAAACATGCATAATTTGAAATTGTATTTCTTACCTTACTTTACCTCATCAATCGTATTGCACAAGGTTCAAATGTATCCCAAACTTTTGTTTACCCAAAATGTAATTTTAATCTAGACATTTTCTTCTTATTTTGTCATGTTTGAAATTGAACTCCTGATGATCTATTATTGAAAATTATATTCTAATCTATACTACTTTACTCATGTATCACTCAAGTATCAATACTGAAAAAAAATCACATATACAGGACACACTTTGACCTTTCCTCAATAGTTTTAGAACAATCTTGAGCTATATCATAACTAGCGTAAGACCACATGGTGAAATAAAGAACGTACTATGATTTTGTGTTGAAATTTACAGTCTAATGTGTATGTTTGTTTTTTATCATTGTGGTATTGAAATTGGTAAGTATCAAGCCTATTCTTCAGTATCAAAATCAAGTTTGAAATGTTAGTCTTGTGACAACACTTGTGATCAAACACTGCAGTTATTTTTAAATTCAGGGGGTTTTCACGGTCTAACTCAAGGTACAGTCAAGGGATTTATAGATTTAAATGGATTATTGATTTATGAATTAAATATCCTTATTTAAATACAAGTATGGCACGTGTAAATGCAAATAATATGATCATCCTATACATTTTCTCAAAATGATTTAAATACAGGCCATCACATCTCAACAGGTTGACAGTACACGACATATATGCTTTTACACCTGATCTTGTGATTACTCACTGTCTAAAGCGTGATTAGTTTAAATTAGCTCACAGATGCCTGTGTTTACGTGAGCACATATGCACATGCTTTGAAATCAACTTGAGTCTAATCCTGTTCTACGCTTTGACAGTCTCACTGAAGGGAGCATTAGCATAACTAGCTAGAGCAGCTCACTACAGGGGGCCTATGTGGTTCATACAGTGTACAGTATGTATGAGGTGTGTGAGGTGTGTGTGTGAGATGTGTGCAGGTGTGTGTGAGGTGTGTGTGGGTGTGTGAGGCCTGTGTACGTATGTGAGCTATGTGTAGGTGTGTATATGTGTGTGAGGCCTGTGTACCTGTGTGCAGGTGTGTGAGGCCTGTGTACATGTGTGAGGCGTGTGTATGTGTGTGAGGTGTGTATATGTGTGTGAGGTGTGTGTATATGTATGAGGCCTGTGTATGTGTGAGGTTTGTGTACATGTATGAGGCCTGTATATGTGTGTGAGGTGTGTGTACGTGTGTGAGGCCTGTGTATGTGTGTGTGTGTAGGTGTGTAGGTGTGTGTGTGTAACGTGTGTGAGGCCTTGTGGTAATGTGTGTGAGGTGTGTGTACGTGTGTGAGGCCTGTGTTGGTGTTGTACGTGTGAGGCGTGATGTGTGTGAGCGGTCGTGTTGAGGCCTGCTGTATGTGTGTGAGGTGTGTGTACGTAAACTCTTGTGTGAGGTGTGTGTCCCGTGTGTGAGGCCTGTATATGTGTGTGAGGATGGTGTGTACGTGTGTGAGGCCTGTTGTATGTGTGTGAGGTGTTGTGTACGTGTGTGAGCCTGCCTACCATGTGTTGAGGTGTGGTCCGTGTGTGAGGCCTGTAATATGTTCGTGTGAGTGTGTGTGTACGTGTGTGAGGGCCTGTGTACCTGTGCGAGGTGTATGTATGTGTGTGAGGGCCCTGTGTTACGTGTGTGAGGCCTGTGTACGTGTGTGAGGCCTGTGTACGTGTGCAAGGTAGTGGTGTACGTTGTGTGAGGGCCTGTGTACGTGTGTGTCGGCCTGTGTACGTTGTGTGAGGCCTGTGTACCGTGTGTGAGCGCGTGTGCATGCTGATGTGAGGCTTGTGCAAGTGTCTGTGAGGCCGTGTGCAAGTCGTGGTGAGGCGTGTGCATGTGTAGTCGACAGAAATAGTGAGACATGTGTTGAGAACCAGCCTGCTTGAGGCGGCATGTCTATGAGGCGTGTGCATGTCTGTGAGGCTGTGCATGCTGTGTGAGGCGTGTGCATGTGTGTAGAGGCGTGTGCATCGTGTGTGAGACGTTTGCATGTGTGTGAGGCCTTGTGCATGTGTGTGAGACGTATTGGGTGTGTGTGTGAGGCGTGTGCGTTGGCGTGTGATGTGTGAGGCGTGGTGCATGGTGCTTGATGTGTGTGGGCTGTGCATGTGTGTGAGCGGTTGTGCTAAGTGTGTAGGGTGTGTTTGTGCAGTCGTGTGTGCATGTGGTGTGTTGTGCTGTGATGAGCTGTGCATGTGTGTGAAGGCCTGTGCATGTGTGTGGAGCCTGTGCATGTATGTGAGGCCTTGTGCATTGTTGTGAGGCTGTGCATGTGGTGTGAGGCCTGTGCATGTGTGTGAGGCCTCGTTGATGTGTTGTGAGGCCTGTGCAAGTGTGTGAGGCGTGTGCAGGTCTATGGGCCTGTGCATAAGCTGTGTGAGGCGTGTGGCCATGTGTGTGAGACGTTTGGGTGTGTGTGAGGCGTGTCGTGCTTAGCGTGTGTGCATGTGTGCGTGTGCAGGTATGTGCATGTGTGTTGAGGCATGTTGCATGTTGTGAGGCGATGTGCATCGTGTGTGAGGATATGTGGTCCATGGTTGTGTGAGGCGTGTGCATGTTGTGTGAGGTATGTGGCATGTGATCTGCTGAGACGTTTGCGTGTGTGAGTGACGGACATGTGTGTGAGGCGGGTGCAAGTGTGTGAGGCGCTGTGCAAGTGTGTGAGGCGTTTAATTGCAAGATCATTTGTGTGAGGCGTGGCATTGGTGTGAGGCGCGTGTGCAAGTGGGTGAAGGCGTGTGCATGCCAGTTGTGTGCAGGCGTGCTGCCATGTGTGGAGCGTGTGCATGTGTTGAGCCTCTGGCATGTGTGTGAGGCCTGTGCATGTGTGTGAGGCAGTGGCAAGTGTGTGAGCGTGGGCATTGTGATTGTGAGGCGTGTGCATGTGTGTGAGGCATTGTCGTCAAAGTGTGTGAGGCATGTGCATGTCTATGTAGGGCCTAGTGCACTGTGTGGTTGAGGCCCGTTGCAATGTGTGTGAGACGTTTAGGTTGTGAGTGTGAGGCGGTGTGTATGAGGGGGTGCATGTGCGATTGGCATACTATTCAGGGTCTCTGGGTCTCTCTTCATCGGGATTGTGTCGATGCTTGTCATCTCGCTACTCGTGTGCTGTCTGCTCTCTGCTCTCATGTCTATGCATGCTTCTGTGGTGCAGGTCCTCTTGCGTCGTCTCTCTGTCTCTCTTTATCTGTCGCTGTGAGACGTTTCTGGGTTCTCTCTCTCTCTCTTCTCTCTGCTCTCTCTCCGGTTCTCTGCTCTCTCTCTCTGTCTCCTCTCTCTGTCTCTCATCTGTCTCTCACATGTGTGTGTATGTGAGGCGTGTGCATGGTCTCGTCTCTCTCTCTGTCTCTCTATCTCTCAATGTCTCTCTCTCTGTCTCTCTTTGTCTCTATCCTGTCTCTATCTCCTCTCTTCTGTCCTCTCTCTAACTAAACTAGGATTCGTAGTCTACTTCTCTGTCTCTTCTCGAGGATTCCTCTGTCTTTCTCTCTGGTTTCTACTCTGATTGTGACTCAGTGCTATTGTGTCCTGGTCTCTTGCTCTCAGGCCTGCTGCTGTCCTATCGTGCGTGTCTCTGACATTTGTCTGGCTATCTGTCTCTGCGTTCTCCCTCATCGTGAGTGCTTGATGCGTTCTTATCCCTCTCTCTCTTGCCTGTCTCTTTCTCGTGTGTCATCGTTCGGCACTGAGTGTCGTTCGTTCATGGCGCTGTCGTGACTTACCCTCGTGCTGTTCTCTCTCTCTCTCTCTAGTCTCTCTCTCTCTGTCTCTCCTCTCTCCTCTTATCTGTCTCTCTCTCCTGTCTCTGGTCTCTCTCTCTCTCTCTGTCTCTCTCACTGTCACTCTCTGTCTCTCTATCTGTCTCTCTCTGCTGTCTCTCTCTGTCTCTTCTGCTGTGTGTCCTGTTGCTCTCTATCTGTGACTGTCTGTCTCTCTCTCTGTGCGTTTGCATGTGTGTGAGCGTGCTGTGTATGTGTGTGCATGGTAGTGAGACGTTTGTGTGCTGTGTTGTGAGGCTGTGTGCATGTGTGTAGCGTTTGATGTGTGTGAGGCGTTTAGCCATGTTTTGTGTGAGGCGTGTGCATGTGTGTGAGGCATGTGCAAGTGTGTGAGGTGTGTGCATGTCTATGAGGCCTGTGCATTTGTGTGAGGCGTGTGCATGTGTGTGAGACGTATTGGGTGGTGTGAGGCGTGTGTGTTAGGTGTGTTGCATGTGTGTTGTGAAGGCGTGTGCATGCGTGTTGAGGCATGTGCATGTGATAGTGCAGGCATGTGCATGTGTGTGAGACGTTTGGATGTTGAGTGAGGGCACATGTGTGTGTCGATGTGTGCATGTTCGTGAGGCGTTTGCATGTGTTGTCGAGGCGTGTGTGTGTGAGGTGTGTTGCATGATGTGTTGAAGCCTGGTGCATGTGTGTTTGAGGCCTGTGCATGTGTGTGAGGCCTGTGCAGTGTTGTGAGGCCCTGTGCATGTGGTGATGCCTGTGCATGTGGTGTGCAGGCCTGTGCATGTGTGTGAGCGTTGTATTGTGTGTAGCACTTCTGCATGTGTTGTAGCTGTGTGCAGTGTTTGAGGCCTGGCATGTGTGTGAGCAGTGCATGTTGTGTGAGGCATGTGCATGTGTGGGAGGCTGTGCATGTGTGCGGAGGGCTGTGCATGTGTGTGAGGCTGTGCATGTTTGTGCCTGTTCGTGGTTAGTGAGGCATGTGCGGTAGGGCCGTGCATGTGTTGTGCCTGTTCATGTGTGTGAGTGGCATTGTGCAGTGTAGGCCTGGCAGTGTGCTGTGTGCAGTGTGCTGCATCGTGTGTGAGCTGGCCGTGCTTGTGGTGTGCAGTGCGTGCATGTGGAGTGGCATGTCTGTGTGGACCTGTGCTTTGTGATGTCTGTAGCCTGTGGCTGTGTGTATTGTGTATCACCTGAACAAACAATCACCTTTATTATCTACAATTGATATAAAGCTATAAACGATGACAAAGCAACAATAGTGTATGTGTATGTGTGTGAGGCCTGTGCGTGTGTGTATGTGTGTGAGGCCTGTGCGTGTGTGTATGTGTGTGAGGCCTGTGCGTGTGTGCATGTGTATGAGGCATGTGCATGTGTGTGAGGCATGTGCATGTGTGTGAGGCATGTGCATGTGTGTGAGGCCTGTGCACGTGTGTGAGGCGTGTGCACATGAATGAGATGTGTGTTTGTGAGTCACGGAG
>BJKM01000648.1:297500-303525 GCA_015082035.1 Chaenogobius annularis
TACAGTGAATGATTTGAAGCAAGCGATGAACAATTCTTATTAAGCCTGTAACTAGTCAGCAATCATTTTTTAATTAATCTACTAGTCAATGATAATCTTTTCTTTTTTCATATATATTATTGGACTCATTTAAGCTTAAAATGTACTAAACTGAGGTTTCTTGACAGAGAATATTTTGCTTATTTATTAATATTTTTTCATTCTTGGTTTCCAATTGGCATGTATTAGTCTGTTTACTCATGAATATTTTTTTTTTAAGTCCAAATATTTCCAGTTGTTGATTAGTCACGATTATTCCGATTAATCATTATAGCCCTATGAACAGGCATTGCCATCTGGAACTCAGAAGATAGCAGCTAAACTGATCGAAGAAATTGAGAACCTTCATCGCGACACAAGATAATGACCCAAAACATACGTCCAGACCATCAAAGGGTTCATCAGGGCCAAGAGGTGGAAGGTCTGCAGACTTAAACCCAGTGTTTATTTCTACTCCACAAACTCCATCAGAAAATGTTTGACATTTACCAGCAGAATAGTGGACTGAAATGAGCAGTTAAGAACAGAAACGTCATCCCAAATGAGAGACCGTCTGGGCCTATAAAACTTTAGCCTCAAATTTAACTCCAATTCACTTTAAAGGGGACACATTATGCAAATTCAACTTCAATGAGCTTTCAACCTTGTTGCAGCTGTGTTTCCTCATCATTAGTTTACTCAAAGTTATATTTTGATTGATTCATGCATGTTTGAGTAATCCTGTATTGTCCTGCAACTGAGGCTCGAGTGCTCAGAAAAGTCCTGTTTTCACCTACCCCTTATCCCCGGCCACATCACTGTACTTAGTTTTGGTTATTTAAAAAAGAGTGACTCACATGTAGGATTTCAAAAGGTTACATTTTCAAAAGATAAGAACATGTAAATGACAATCTGCTGCTTGTTACGGTGAAATGTCACTATGAAGAGGCGGGGCTTATCAGTTCTGCAGTTTTGAACAGGAAGTCAATGGACCGGTTTCTATTATCAAGCCATTTTAGATCAATATTGCAGTTTACAGTGAACAAAATCTACTTAAGTTATATTTCAATATTAAATACCTGAAAAAAACACATAATATGTCCCCTTAAACCATCTCTCAGATCCAGATAAATGCAAAAAATAAATGCTAATATGTTTATTTCTTTTTCTATGCATTGTATTACGTGGTGTAAAACAAATAATTGAATCTCTGTTTCCTGGCTTTGGATGTCCTTGGGAAATGTATCATATCTATATGTCTGTCCGTTCTACTCTGTCTTGCTGCAGCTCATTACCCACAGGAGCATTAGTGGGATCTGTTTAATTATACTTCAGTCATTACGGTGACACTTCTCTTCCATTATTCAGTAAAGCATGCTCCTATAGGACTCCTCTGTGTGAACTCTGACTCCTTGGCCCTATAGTTAACCCTCCAGCACCAGCACGCCGTCCCATCAATACTCAGCCATCACCCACTCTGCCAATATCGAGCCTTCTGTCATTCACAGTCTGCAGCCAGCTACATAGAGTGTGTTTTAATCACACCACTGTCGCCTTTAATTAGCTGTAACAAAACCACTTTAATGTTTTTAGATTGGTTTCTAAGAGTTTGGCTGCATTTGGATCCAAATAAACAGCAATCTTTCACTCACAGGTCCATTCCACTTGGATGCAGTTTGGCACATGGTTTGTGGTCTGAAAATACACAATGAAAACATGGTCTTTTTGGTGGATTCTTTTTTTTATGATTAAATAGACTTTAAATAAGTAATAAGTAAACATTATTATATTTAAGATTTGTTATACGATTCATTACTATTATTTTTCCCCCCCAGTTTTTTTTACCATTTTAGTGATGTTTATAATTTAAATCTGATTCTGTTTTAAAACTCAGCACTACTTCCTGTAGTTTTCGACTTTTATTTTTCAACGTTTCTTCACAAACTGCAACAAACCACAGAGTTCAATGGAAATCCAGTTTTGTTTACATCAAGGTCTGATTTATTAATTTTTTTCTGTGCCATTTTGGACATTTGGGTGAAACTAAACAACAAATGAGTGTATTTTCTTTATCAGGAATGATTTTGGTTCAGTGGAGAGAACATGTACCACTCAACTACCTCTCAGCTAAACTGAGTTGGGGTTTTATATTTATATAGAGCTAGCTGTATAAAAATAGATGTTATCCTATTATGCTCTATCTCTTTGCAGATAATGATATTTCCATAAGTGAATCGCTAATGTTTAGTGTCATACTCCTCTTGTAGAGTGCTAACAGGCCTGCATGAGGTTGGTGTTACTTCCTGGAAGAATTGTACTGAAAGGTATTAGAAAGTGCCAGCTGCATATTTAATGCCTGAATCAGTCATGTTCAAAGTCTGGCCCGTGTGCCAATCACTGCACAAGGCCACATTTTATGCAGCCTGAAGGTTGTGTCTTAAATGTATTATGCATTACTCCAGTTGAATAAATCCATCACACACATTCAAAATAATATTTCCCTCTTTACATCATTGTGCCATTAGTTTTATGTGGACCAACATTTCAAGGAGAAATGTAAATTGCCATTTTTATTCCAGAATTTAAAATAATTGTTTATGTGACCAATTTGTCAACGGAAAGCTGCTTTTATGCATTCACCTATCTTTCTGACATGCTTTAGAATAAGGTAAATTCAAGGTCATGGATCTGTGGGGATGGAATGTCAACAAATGTACAGTGCCAAGTGCACCTCAATTATTAAATATTGTGGAAAAACACTTCAATAAAACATAATGTATACAATATATAAACATGCAAAGAGTACACAAAGGGAAATACATCTATTACTTTAACTATTGCGGCTTATGTTAATAATATTAATAATACAATACACAAAAAAACATTGTCCTTCTGTTTACCTTTGGACCACATGGACAAATGACGGATTACATCGACAGAGAATGAAATATCATATATAATGTTTTTTTTTTTGTTGAAGAAAAAGGTTTTTGAGCTGGATGCCCTTCCTGTGGTAATCCGCCACATGACTATGACTGGAGTGGGCAAAGGTTAACGTTGCCACACAACAACAATATGAACTAGTGATGGGCAATAACAGTCATTTCTGTTTCAATTCTATAGAAAGTATCGGGATATCGAGCCGATACTGATACCGATGAGCTTTGTGTTAAAATGCAATGAAACTCCTTTACTATAAATGATTTTACCTTGGCATCATTATCTTTGCTCCACCAACTTGAACTGATCTGAACATTAAATACATAAGCACTTAAACTCAAATACAAGAATTGTGTGTGTTTAATCAAAAACCTTACATTTTAAGTATCGATGTGCATGAGAATTGATGCTTTTCGATACCACATATACCACGATATTGATATTTGTTATCGATCCACCCATCACTAATGCTAGTTTCATGCTAGCTGGACAGGATATCTTGGTATTTGATTTTCTTTTGTGCTCTTTCCTATGTGTGATGTTATTGTGCTTCGTATTGTATTGTCATATAACCTCCTTTTATCTCGAGCACTTTAGTCAGCTGAAGTAGTTTTAAATGTGCTATATAAATAAACTTGACAATATGAATCTCAAGTATTGAGCATCAAAACAACTACCTTCTGCTCTGAAGGTAAAAGAAAGTAGTAATACTAAAAATATTCCATTCAAAAATCCCCCCCTAAAAAACACAACATCAATAATGGGATATCCTCAATGATTATTTTTATATCTATTTTTTCCCTGTAACATCCTTTTACAGAGCAGCAAACATCCCTTTTAGCCCAGTGTAAAAAGCCTCTGTCCTTCCCCTAACCCAGCCAGTGATGTCAATTAACAGCCCTGTCCCCCATTTGAATATTCCTGATTATTATGCGGCTCCTGCTCTTACATATTCAAAAGAGGCTCCTCAATCCAATTAAATGGGCAATGTGCTGTAAAGGCGTGGGCAAATATGATTGAAGGCACAGCTTAGGACGACAAACAAGAACAATCTGAGGGAGATGGAAAAGCGCTTGCTGTGAAGTTAATGGAAGACGGTGCGATGATCACTGATGGAGCAAAGGGGCCAGTGCGTGTGTGTGTGTGTGACATAGAGAGATAAAGTGAGGAGAGAGAAAGTGTAAGCCGGGTGGCAATATGCAATTCTGCTCCCAAGTTAAGACCAGAAAATAGGTCTCCAATTGTGTCGCGGTTACATATGCTTGCACAGGCACGTACGTATGTGATTTGGACTGTTTGTGCGTCTGCCCTTTTGCTTATACTCCAATATTTGAATGCGCTGCTGCTTTGTGTGCTGGCGAAAACAGGTCGTACACAAATATATTTAATTTGAAGTTGGAAGATACGGGCAGCGGGAGAGAGGTGCTGCAATTAAAGTAATAACATTTCATTTGGCCACAAACGGTTTAGGAGCAGAAAGCAATTAAGGCAAATGCAATTGTGGGTAATGTAGTGTAGAGAAACAGTAAAGAAAATGATTGGGAAACCTTTAGAATATCACTCATTGGGTCTTTTTGAGAAATGGTTTAGTAGGTAAATTTTTGATTTGGGTTGATTATTATTATTTTTAAGAACAATATCAGCCCTGAGTAAGACTTGACAATCAAAGTCATCATCAGTAGCAATCTGTGGTTAAGTACTTTTGTTGCCTCAAGATTCAGACGGATGTAATAAGGCTGCCATTTTGCAGTACCTAATCGTTATTGCGGACTCATAGTCTCTAGTAAAATACAAAAAGACCAACAATATAAAACATTTTAAAAAACACTAAGAGGCCCCTAAGAGACAACTATTCCAGTGTTTCTATGTTTGATGATGATGTATCATTACATTGGTTCCATTATTAATCACGTTAGTTTTTAAAATGTTTTTACTTGATGTTGTTTGATGTTTGATATTTTAAACAGCTAAATCACATTCAATTGGCATTTTACCAAGAGCTAATGTCTTTGCTGCCCTTTACTCTCCACTTAGTGGACAGAGCAAACATTGTGTACAGTGGTGAAATGTAAAGGCACCTGCAGTGGCTGTAGTGTCTATAATAGTGTGTGCCTTGGCCTGCCCTTGGTTCAAAACCCAATCAGTGTCTTTAAACTCTGTGCTCACATGCGCTTTTGTGTCACTGTCAGACCATCAGCCTGATGAATGCCTGGCGTCCCACCGGCTCTCTAAATATGCGCAGTGAAATGAGCTGAAACACGGCTTTAATTAAAAAGTGGAGGCCCACCAAGATGTGATTAAAGCGTCGTTCAGCGGATTAGAGCGACTCACCGAGAGACACAGACACCGCGAGAGTACTATATCAAGGTGCCACTTTTTCTTTCTGATTTCTGATGGCCAGAACTAAAGTATTTATGGATGAACTCGAAAAACATCAAACTTCAAGTAAAACACTAGAGCAGACTTTTTATGAAATTAGGGTTTGTAAACACATTTTCATATTTCATATTTATTTAGATTAATCTTATAACACAATATATTACCAGTTGAACATATTTTGCTAGTGAACACTCGTATGTTTTCTTTGTGTCCCTATATGAGAAAACACAACCTACTTCTGCACATTTGCACTACTTTCTTATTCACTCTAGTAGTGGTGGGCCATGGCCCCTGGGCCTTGGCCAGCTGCACATATTTACAGATTACATTATCTGTAGGTCTATAGATGCCAAAGCCAAAACCAAATAGATGCATGCAGAACTTGCGCAGCGCTGTTTCTCCACATATTTAGTGCTTTTGTTGACTACGTTGACTACCTTTCGGTTTGAATGCATAATTAACGTGTGTGCATCAGAATAGATTAGCGTAACACAAAACTTCCCCGACTGAATCTATAAAACCACAAGGGTGCAAACGCACAGTTACTGCACATATGATAATACACACCAACACTGTTATTACACTTCAGTCTCACTCACAGCTGCTGCCTTCTTAGATGAGTCGTTCATTTCGCACTTGTACATGTCAGGCCATGAGCCTAGGTGCTTTCTCTCGTCAGATCCGTTTC